>JAKTZD010000061.1:0-93305 GCA_030564765.1 Saccharomycopsis sp. NRRL Y-5750
TTTCACACTTTTTGACCATTTTTTTGGCCATTTTTTTTCGCATTTCACAAAAGTTTTGGCCGGCATTTTTCCAATACGAGATTTTCAAGTTTTGTGATGTACAGAAAATTAGCATTCCAATTTTTTTCATTTTTTGAATCTTTGGTTGAGAATGAAAATTTTGCGTGCATGTTACCCGCAATTAAAGGTCTTTCATGTATAGAAACAGCCATCATGGATTTTGCTGGACTGTTGGACTGTTAAACTGCCAGGCCCTCCTAAGAGAACGTCAATTCTGTGGCAGACAACAGCAAATCAAAAATGAAGTGCGTTACGAGGCCTTGTCTATTTGTGCGGCATCCTGTCGCTCCTCGCATACCCCAATGGAGATGTCTAGCCACACAGAAGACTGAATATCAGAAAGATGCAGCCCAGGTGCTCACCAAATTGCACCTGTACCAGCATCTTCCGGGCCCTTTTGTCAACGAATCACGCAGCTCCTCAGCCTCCCTGCGTGTCAAATACTCAAACCCGTCCCTCCAAGCCGCAGTAAAGCGTGCTCAGGCCCAGCTTGACCAAAGACAGTCATTTTTACAAAAGATACATTTCCCCGACGCTGATCCGACGGAGTACCAGCTTGTGAAAGACCAGATCTTCTGGATTTCTCAAAGAAACACCACACTTATCTCCTTAGACGTCGAGGCCAACGAACGCAATTTGAACATGCCTCTAGAAGTGGGTATTTCTATTCTTGACTTCAAAAACCAGACAAACAGTCTCTTTCCTAACTTCTTGAACCTCCATTTCGTCATCAGCGAGAATACCAAGGTCAGAAACAAGAGCTACGTGCCCGACAACCGGTTCAGATTTCAGGCGGGGTTCTCCTACTCGGTCAAAAAGAAAGAATTCAAGGAAATATTTCAAGAAATTGTCGCCCAGTACGGATACAACTCGATCCCAAAGGACAGCAAGTATAATGGCGAGACCAACATTCCTAAAATCGCATTTGTTGGCCACGGGTTTTCCTCAGATGTCAAGTTTCTCAAAAACATGTTCAATATCGATCTTAACCCCGGAGTTCCTATCATAGACACCCATAAAATATGGAAACTCACTGCGGACGGTGCGTTTGTTACAAAGTCATCACTTGGCTTTCTTCTCAAAAAATTCAATATCCCGGCATCATATCTCCATAATGGCGGGAATGACGCCTACTACTCGTTGATTTTGGCCTTGAAAATGCTCGACCCAGAGCTACGGTTGAATGTGTATTGCCGCGATTACGATACTTGGTACGACTACGACAGCTGGCTACTGTTGGAAAAAACGTACAAGTTTTTGGACTCGGAGCCGGCTAGCAAAAGGGATAAAACCGTGCCAGAAGAGGCCAAAGCTGCGCCAGAAGAGGCCACAGCTGTGCCAGAAGAGGCTAAAGCCGTACCAGAGGAGACCAAAGATGTGCCAGAAAAGGCCAAAAGTGTTTCAGAGGAGGCTAAAGTTGTGCCAGAAGAGGCTGAATCAGCAGCCTCTGAAGAATCTTCCGTGCAACTGACAGAGTACGCCAAATTATCACCTCAGGAAAAGATCATGCATAACAAAGTCAAAAAGTTGTGCTATAAAAAGTATATCTCCAAAAATTCTTTGCCAGCA
Source organism: Saccharomycopsis sp. NRRL Y-5750 (assembly GCA_030564765.1). NCBI lineage: Eukaryota > Fungi > Ascomycota > Saccharomycetes > Ascoideales > Saccharomycopsidaceae > Saccharomycopsis > Saccharomycopsis sp. NRRL Y-5750. The sequence continues at coordinate 1,630 of JAKTZD010000061.1, forward strand.
GAGAATTTACTATTAAGAAACAAAAACTTGATGAAACTCGAGTCCTCGGGCTACTTCAACTTGTATGACGAGTACTTGCCTAAAATCTCCAAAGAGGAGGTTCTTTATAAAAGGGGCGGCCGTAAGAGTACAACAGCAAATGCTCCCAACAACACCTTTTTTGGACAATTGAATGTCAGTAAGGAAAACCTCATAGAAACAATCACCGCATTTATCAAAAGCTTTCGCTAGAAAAGACTCTTCATATCTGAATCTGCCGCCTAAAGAGAATCGAATAGAAACATTTTGTACATATATAGTCTTTCTAATCAGGTCTTGTTCAAATCGAAACTTTGTAAAACAATCTCTAAAAAGCAAACTCGGGATTGTAATCGTCAACATCATCATCATCATTATTGTTGGCCACATTCAGGACAGCCTTTGTGTTACTTTCATCAAGCTTCGCGTTCTTGACATCAGTCACATTAGGCATTGTATAACTAATATCTGCGTTCGAATCACCAACATCCACAATGGCCAACTCTAAAGTAGGCTCATAATCCTCGTCGTCATCGCTTTCGTCGTTTAGGTTCTCAACATTGTTTTTCTCCTCCTTCTCCGCTTCGTTCTCTTTCTCCTCCTTCTGTGCTTCGTTCTCTTTCTCCTCAATCTCTTTTGCTGTGTCACATATCTCAACGCTCCGGAACTTATGCTCGATGCTTTTAGAGTCATATATGTCCTGTATGTCTTCTATTGCTTCTGGGTCATAAACGTCGTCAAGATCATCCTCAGAATCAGGCGAGCTTGGCACATTTTCTGGGCTTGGTTCGGGAGGCTGAGGAGGGGCAACATCGGGAGGCGGAGGCGGCACAAAATCGGACTTCAATCGTTTAATGTGTGGCTGATTGAGGAAATCACCGTTACCGTTACTAGCAACGGCATTTCCATTAGCCCCATTCAACATGAGACTTGTGAACCTGTCACACAACGCGTCCAATTTCATTGCCAAAGATTTCAGAGGCTCTTTGGCTAGCGCAATTAAAATTAGTCTCTGTAAAATTTTACCATCTGAATCATCCGTACTATTACATAATAGACTGATGTCGAAATCGACTGGCTTTGAGCTGTTAACAGCAGCAAATAGCTCTTTGTAAGAAATTCTGGAAAGTGAAGTGGAAGATTGAGGATGTTGCGAATTGGAAAGTCTGCGTTTTCGTGTTGCCCGAAGAAAACGCTCATCAACTAGTGCAAACTTATCATGTTCAAGATCTATAATTAGGTTTTTCTGTACTCGTTCATTATGTTGGATGCGAAGAATATGGTTGATTCGTCTAAGAATTCGAAACGACATCAACTCGTAGGCGGTCTCCAATTCTTCCCTGTTCTTGGAGACAAATGCGTTCAAATACTTGTGACGAAACAAAAAATCAAAGAATATCTTCAATGTTCTGTACTGAAATCTTTTGTTTAGTTTGAATTTGAGCTTAAGAAACATGTTCCTCTCGGGGTTCTTCACCCAGTTATTTACGTCTGCGATGTTTCTCCCCACAAAAAAAAGTTCATCATCGCTAGGAAGTCTGGTCTCTAAGTTTAGCTCAAGAAGCTGGCTTATTATGTTGTTGGCCAAATGAGGTCTCTTTTGAATGAGCTTGGTCAAGAGGAAGAAAAATCCGGAAAATATCTGACAACTGATATTTGGGGTTCTGATGACCACGCGGATCAAATCGCGTAAGAGATTTTCCGACTCCTTGGTGATGACGTCAGCGTGGACTCCAGGGAGTTCAGAAGGAATTGAGGATGCTGAGAGATTCAGTAAGGTCACTTGCTTAGTCTGGGTCTTACGTCTTCGTGGATCGGAAGGGGGCATGGCTGCCTGAACCTCGATTATGCGGAAGAGAAATTTAAGAATCATTATTTTACTAGAGATGTTTCGTACAACCGGCAACTGAGGCGTTGGTATTGTCGAGTAATTGGCAGTCCATTGGCTGAGAATGAGTCGTTTAAGTTGTGAAAAGTTTGTCCAAGTGTCGTGGTTGTTCTCGCTCGTGATAGTTCCATCCGCCATGCCTAGAATCAAAAGATCGTATAAATAGATTGATATATGAACGAATTTATGCTGTACTGTGTCGCTTTGCAACAAAACGAGCTTTTCGTCATATTGGTCCTCGCTTGTTTTGTGAGTTTTGATCAATCCTGCAAACGTGTTGATGATTTTGTATGCAAGTGTTTTTTTGGTCAGCAATTCAATCTGACTGGTTTCAACGAGTAGGTCCAGCAAAATGTCAAGACTCCACGAGTAAACCCTCACATTTCGGTTCTCAGAGAGAACTGCAAGAGCCGCATTAAATGTGCTTTCAGAATACCCTGGCAAAGGTCCTCCGGAGTCGGGTATACTGGTGGGGGACATGGTTACTACGAATCAGTATCGACTAGAGACACTGTGGGAAAAAAAATAATTGCTAGTAACAGAAAAAGAATAGCTAGCAGGAGACGACGAAGGCAATTTCCAAGCCGACTCAACAGCTCTTCAACAAAAACAAATTTCGTGCTACTGTGTGGTTGGGTGGTCCTTTGACTATGCGTCCTTCATTGTCTTCTATATTGTTGTGAGTTATACACCCTGCAAACACCAGTGAAAATTTATCCACTGTTTTAAGCTTATGGTCTTCTGTTTTTTCTTCCCCCGGTCAGGAGCACCGGCTGCCGATACGCAAAAAAACAACTAGAAAGCGAAAAGTTCATTTAGGAGACGGTCAAAGCAGCTTTGATAGCGAGGGTGTACGCAGTTGTTATAGGCACGTATTATATAAAGTTGAAGGCCTGACACTTCAGACGTTCGTAAAGACTGCTTTTTGTGTTTTTGGCCCGTTGGAAACGATACGGACCCGCGAATTTTGCATGTTAGCAAAGACCATGTCATCATGAAAGGTTATCAAGATTTGGTTTCAAATCAGGTATGTATGGGGAAACGCCTGTGATGGACAACGCGTGGATAAATATACTAACGGCAAAAAATTCTAGAAAAGGATCAAGCATTTGGTGTCTCTTTCTATCAAAAGCATCTTGTTTGCTTCCGAAGATCGTCCTAATCTGTCCATTGATTCATTTTTCAGTCTCTCTTGCACAGATGCCAATGCGCCGTTCTATGTGAGCGAAATTGTGCGGCAAACCAACAATCCGAACTTCAATGATATCAATTTGCACTCTTTGAACACAATACACGAGTTTCAAATAGGCGAGATTCTCAAACTCAGCGAGTTTCAGCTAGAAGTGTTTGCGAAAAGCTCAACAGTACCGGGGCCCTGGATAAAGGTGGTTCTGTTGAGGGTCGAATTAGAAAATCTCATACAGGTGAGCAATTCATTCTTGTCGATACCACACATATATCAAAAGCAGCCAAATTCTGTATTTTTTGGATTGAATGACGGAGTATACTATGCACCTACTATTTCTATCAGTGACGTCAAAAACCGGTTGCAGAGCATCCGAGCAAATTGGACTCATGACGGACCAAATAAAGAACCCCCGGAGCCTCTTCAGAGGCATACTGACGAACAGCTAGAGGATTATGATATTGAGACACTAAACACGGAACCCGGAGTACCTCTGCTAAGCTTCGAGGCCATAATGAAAATCAACAACTTGAAGCTATGTATCATGGACATTTGCAAGATCAACTACAAACTCAGCACCTCGATAGACGCGAAACTTGCTGAGCTAAATCAACAGAAAGACAACAATACAGGAAAACAACACGAAGTGAGCCATCAGCCCCAGAAAAGCGGCGTGATATTGACAAGCCAGTCCTTGATTAGAATGTACAAAATCAGATTGATAACTTTCATCAAGCAGACTAATGTCTTGAAGAGAGAAATATTTACGTTAACTAAAAAAATAGCTCTTAAGAAGCAGTATCTTAGCAGCATCAAGTCATTAGTTGAAGAGGACACGCCAGGAATACCGGAGACAAAGAGCGATATGTTCAGCGAGGCCAGTCTGATGGACATAAACCTCGACGACACTATTGACAAAATTAGATTCAAATATATTGACGAAGACGAAGGTCTCGAGATAGAGGGCATTAACAGCGATAGAGTGAGTTTTCTGTCTGATATCGACCACAGCATGTCAATGATCAAAGACGAAGCCGCGCTGGCGGCTGGAAATGGTCAAAACAAAAACAACATCAGTCTTATTGAGTCACTGGACAACCAAACGAACGTGACTGGCAAAAAAAAAGAGGCGCCTTACATTGATAAGGGAATTCAAAGCGCAGACCAATACAACTCAATATTGCTAGGAATCGACGCGAAGATCAACGACTTAAAGAATGAGTATGGCGAGAACTTGAACAAACTCACCAAGTTGAACTTCAAGATCGCATTGGAGTTGTCTAAGACGTTCAAAATTTTGCTGAGTATCTTCAGTATTGTACCAGACCCGGAGAATCCAATAGAGTTCACGATTTTGCAGTTGCGATTGTCGAAACTCTCACAGTTCATTAAATATCCAAGCTACAGACTTCACAAACGGTCGCACTTGAAAAGCCATAGAGGCAATGACTCTTCTTCCAACTCAGTGTACAGCGTTGGCTCAGGACCATCTAATGATACCAGAGGCGATGTGCGAAGTGTTGTTTCCGAGACAGGTGCTAATTCGGGTAATACTAACTTGCTTTCGTACTTTTCGTTTGGATTTGGTAGTAACAGCAATAATAGTAAAAGCGATGACAAAGAATTGAGTGTGGAGACGCTTGATGATGCGGAGATTGAGATAGATGCAGCTTTGAGTTATGTTGCCCAGTTGATACATCTTACGTCGTTGTATCTTTCGATTCCTTTGAAGTATCCTATTGTTTGGTTTGGCAGCTACTCGTGCATCTGCGACTATGTCAGCGATATGAGGGAGACGTCCGGCAGGATATTTCCTTTGTATTTGAGGAATAGTGTGGTGCTTCGTTTTGAGTATGGTCTTTCTTTGCTCAATAAGGATATCGAGCAGCTTCTAGAGTCGCAGCAGTTGTCAATGCCGGACCCGAAGAATATTTTGGGAAACATCAAGACGCTTGTGTTGTTTTTGGCGTCCAAGGATTTGGTAGTCAACGAGGGGGATGTTTTGTAGAAAAAAATTATGGTGTGAGATATGTAGAGAGTGATTTTTAATAGATGAAGAGGTATGGTAGGTCCTTAATTGATTGTGTAGTGAAGGTGCTTGAGTAGAGTCAAGTAAATAGATATGTGCTGGTTACACAAGGGCAACGGGACTTGTACAGTCGTGACTATCAGCTCTTCTGTATTGATAAGTCGCTGATGTTCGCTACTCTTTGATGGTTGAGGGTTAAAGTGCTATGGTATAAAGTTTTGGAGGTATAGCACGTGACACTAACGTTTTTGACTCATACAGCTCTTCGCTTCTTGACGTACCACTTCATCACAACACAAACAAGTTAAGGTGCAAGCCTTATCTCAACTACCTTAACATTACTGAAACAAACAAGCAGCGGATTACCTAGGCCATCGCCTGGCTACCGCCACCCCATCGCTCACCATCGCCCGCCATCGCCAAGCTCATCTCTACAACGGTTTCACAACCGGTAATCTTCTCTAGCACGCACCGCAGAAATCCCGCATTTTCGTCCCTCGGTAATCTTACAACCTTAGTGCTTCCCATACTTACAACGTAACCTTACTACCGCTTATTAATGCCGCTGCAGACAAGTACCCGAGGAAGACATTTCGTTATACAACATTCTCCAGACTATCCCTATATCGCCTTCCGCTGATGCCAGTTCGCTGGATCCATGGATCAGCCCCAAATGTATCAAAGTGCCAGCATATCCAGCTTTAGACCTACGCACCCCCCCCCCTAAAACCCAGAAGATTACAGACCTTCACAGGAACACAAAGTGATAGGTCGGAAAACTTAACTTTCAAGTCTCAACAGACATATCCGGAGTTACCATAAGAGCTACTCAGTAACCCCAGATGCCTACCAACCCTTAATATCCTGCACATCCTTCCACGTGATCTCAAAAATTTTTTCCTTCCCGTCCTTTTTGTGTTTTTCAAATTTATCTTCCTTGAAGGAAATCCCGTCCTCAAAAATTTTACTTACTTATGTTTGCAGTGCCAGTTGATCTTCAATTCAAACACAACCACATCCGTTTTCAGTGACACCCGTTGAGCTGCCAGGCCTATTTCTGTCTTTTGCGAGAGCGAGACATCCTCTTACTTCCTGTTTCCTGTATTTAAACATCCATCTTCAACCTGTCAATATTTGCCCCTCCTATAAATACGTACCGATTTCTCATCTGTCCATATAAACTCAAGTCTGTCAATATCTCTGGTGCTTGCAACATTTTTCCTGTCAATAGCCTGTTTTTGCACTACCCACTCAACTTGTCAATATCTCCCCTCTGTTTCGATCGCCTGCCACTCTCGTGCCATCTCTTGTCAATATCAACGCCTCGTAGCACGTTCACATAGATCAGCATGTCCTCCATTGAAGATACCTCCCGTATCGCCTCCTTGAACCCCTGGGAGTCCAAGTTCAGCGCCACGGCCTCCACAGGCGCCTCGGTGACCCCAAACAGCACCCGCATCGGGTTTGCCTCCACCAAGAACCAATACCTCCATGCGTTTGACAACGACGCCGGAAGCACCACCTCGAGCTTCAGTTCCGCCAGCAACCCCAACGGGACGGTTGGCGCCAGCCGCTTTCTCTCTGGAAACGACGCTATGTCTGACGGAGGCGAAAGCGACATTTTTGGCGGATACCGCAAAACGGGGGCTTTATCTGCGATAAGCACGCCGCTTGCAGGCCTCGGTTCGGGCGGCTCGAGGCTCCAGGCCAACCTTTTTGGTGCTGCGTCGATCAGCGGTGGATTAGCAACCAAAATCGGCCCAGGAAACGTCGCGGGCAGCCATATCAATGGCGCCAACGGAACCGCCTCCACAAGCAATTTCTTGGACAAATTCAGCGCTATTGCCGACGCCACTCGCGAGGTTGAAACATCCAGCTTTGCACGGCTTTCGTTGGCCTCCAAACGTAACAGTTTCAGTGTAGCCAAGCCCAATTTCCTAGGAGACGTGCGTGAATCCGCCTCTCCAAGGCTAGGCTCCCCTACGTCACTCCACGAGACGTTGAGCTCCAGCGCATCACGCGCCACACTTCTGGAACGCATTGACTCGCTTTACAAGGCTACCAGCAGCCACTCGCAGGCCGGAACGCTCAATGCGTCGCAGTCGGGCTCCGATAACATCAATATCAGCGGCAGCAGTGCCCATTCGGCCTCGGGCCGCAATTCCGAGTCCAGCTCGGTCAACGTGTCTCTCAGCGAGTCCCTGACCACCCCTACGGGCTCTGGAGGCGCCGGAACGGAAACCGCGGCCTCTACGGGCGCCCACGCGGTGTGGAACCCTGCCGGAGCCGCGTCGTTCACCCCAATGTTCAACGGATTTGCACCATTCAACTATCCGATGAATCCGCAGTACCAGATGCCCATGATGGGTCCTGGACACCAGGGGGTGCACGGATTCATGCCTCCAATGCCTCCTCCTAGCGAGGACGCCGCAAAAGCCAAGGGGGACGAACTCCGGCCCGAGGGAGCCAAACTGGCGGGACCTAAACCCGGGGTTTTCGTTCCAGGCCCTCCTCCACCAGGGGGTGCCCCAGGAGGCCCGCCAGGGGGCCTTCTTCCGCCGCAGGCGTTCATGTATGGCGGTTTCAGCCCCTACATGTTTGCACAGCATCCGCCTCCGCCTTTTGACCCTCAAAACCAAGGTCCGCTACCCCCAGGCGCGGCTCTGGACCTCCTGACGGCCTCTGCGGCTCCCGGGACGGCCCCCGGCCACCCGAAGGGCGGAAAACACCACCGGGGCGCCAAATCCGGCTCCAAGGGCCCAGACCGGCGCGAGTCAAGCCGGTCGCCTTCCGGCCAGGGCAAACACGCCCGGCGCGACAAATCCGACGCCCTGGGCACCGGACCGCGCCACAAACAGCATATCTACCGCAGCGAGGTCTTGGAGAAGTTCCGGCTCGACAACGGCAGCCGCAAATACACTTTGGCGGACATTTTTGAGCACGCGGTGGAGTTTTGCAAGGACCAGCACGGATCGCGGTTTATCCAGGACGAAATCCAGAACGCCAAGGACGAGGAGAAGGAGGTATTCTTCAACTCCATCCGCGACGTGGCCTACGATCTTATGACGGATGTGTTTGGGAACTACGTGATCCAGAAGTTCTTTGAGTTCGGCTCGGAGATCCAGAAAAACGTGCTTTTCGAGGCCATGCAGGGCAAAATATACGATCTCTCGCTCCAGATGTACGGCTGTCGTGTTGTCCAGAGCGCAATTGCCCAGATTTCCGAGGAGCAGCGCATCCGGATCATCACCGAGCTCAAGGACCACATTCTCGTGTGTGTGAAGGACCAGAACGCCAACCATGTGGTCCAGAAATCCATAGAGACGATTCCCTTCGACAAAATCAAGTTTGTTTTTGGCAGTCTCAAAGACCAGGTCTATCACTTGTCCACCAACCCCTACGGATGCAGAGTTGTGCAGAGATTGATGGAGTTTGGCGACAAGGAGACCCAGAACAGCATTCTTGAAGAACTTGATCGCTACACAGTCTATCTTATCCGAGACCAGTACGGAAACTACGTTATACAGCACATCCTCGAGCACGGAACCGAGGCGGAACGGGCCAAGATCCGGGCTATTGTTACCGAGAACATTGTTGCGTTTTCTAAGCATAAATTTGCCTCGAATGTGGTGGAAAAGACGGTTCTTTTCAACAACGACGAGGGCCGCAACTTGATATTGGCGGCAGTCCTTGAGGGGAACTTCAATGAGGACCTCAGCAAGGAAGTGGACGAGGATTCGCCGTTGGCATTGATGATCAAGGACCAGTTCGCCAACTATGTAATCCAGAAGTTGATTGTCGTGGACTGCGGGTCGTACAAGCGGACGTTCCTCATCAAAGTCAGACAGTACTTGGACCGGGTTAACCTGAGCAACTACGGGAAGCACTTAGCGTCGATCGAAAAGTTGATTGATATGACTGCGGCCGCGTCGAAAGAGTTCGAAGGAAAGTGAAACGCTCTGAGCTGAGCCTTATATATATTCCGACATGTATGTCTCACAAATATGTACTTAGAATAAAAAGACTGTAACTTGTATGAGGTGTAGAAGTGGTTTGGCTGTATTGAGTTGCTGTCTTACGTGCTGTCTTGAGTACTGTCTTACCATGTAACTAGTTGATTAATGATTATGATGTGATTATTGTTGGATTATGCCCCTACTTCGATCATGATATGATTTCTGTTTATTTGCTATGGTCCAAATATATGGCCTGTTGTAGTCCTATTGGAACTGGCTGATTGTCGTCGTCTTGTTTTAGTTGGCGTTGTGCAGTCTTATTTCCTTATTGTTAGTGATATACGGGCTTATTGTTGTCGTATTGTTGTAATTGACTCGTTGTTATGGTCCTGTTTGAGTTGGTGTAGTTGTGTTTCCTCATTGTGAATCAGTGCGTGATACTGTCGCCCTATTGTCGTGGGCCTTTGTATTGGAATTGTGTATTTGTCTCTACTATTCGTGCTACCGATACTATCGTCTTCTTATCTTCGTCGTTGTCTCACCATGAGTCGCTCCTGATAATCTCCACCTACCTACAAATATCATCATCCTTTGCGATAGTGGATTTTCTTCGTAAAAATTTCCTTACCGGGACTATCGCTCAATCAAAATTGTCTAGAATCGTACTTTCCTCTGTAAGGATCTTCATACAGGTTCGATCGTCCTATCATTCTCATTGTCCATAATAGTGGGTTTCCCAAGGTGATGACCTTGCTATTATTTATATCGTCCTCCGCAACCGCTGTTATTTCTGCGATGATCCTCCGGTTGCTACCAGCGTCATATTGTTAGCATCGGCAATGTCTCACAATGATCACCGCTCTACTGACATTTTTGTCCCACTCCTATTTTGGTAATCGTGGTCGTACTAATAGCGTCCTATCGTTATTAGCGTCTTACTTTTAGGAATTTAACATTATGACTGTCTCACTATCAATATCGTCCTATTGTAATACATTAGCATCACCGATGTCTCACTGCATCTTCGTCAACTTACTTTGACCATCGTGTTGTCGTACTACTTTTAATTTCCTGGAGCAGCGTAACGGTATATCCTATCCCGCGCATTGAATTCCTCAATGAGAAACAGAATGGGTTGTTGCAGAGACGGTAAGATCACCCTTTCACTTGTGAAGACTGGACGAAGAAAGGCAAAATTTTTGCTGTTAAATCCTATTTTCACCAACACTGCTGATGGTGGAATAACAACTTCAAATATCGTCTATATGGTGAACACACCGGAGTGATCTCAACATCGCTTGAGGTCTAAGGCTTGTTAGCTGCTACAAAGCAGGTAAAACATCACTCAATTCTCAGCACCGAAAATGCCAATGCACCGTCATCCCGCAAGTGCTCCGTCCTCCCCCGAAGCGCTCCCAATGATCAATTCTTCCTAGCGAATCCTCAACCCGGCAATTTACACAATTTACAAGTCTACGCGCAACCAAACTTATCAATTCAATCATCATCATTATAGCTATCTTTCGGTCGAAATGCACTAGGTATAGCTCAAAAAAAAAAACAACTTCTTTCTAGCACCACGTATAGGCCAGAAAACACATCTCTCAATAACCAAACAGCCACTATACAGATCTAAGTATAGCCCGGAAAGTCAAAATTTGACGCAACGTTGTTACTGCCACCGCCATTCGTTCCATTGTTATTACCCCCACTACCATCATTACCGTTTCCACCACCAACATTCTGTTCCTTGTCTCTCATCTTTTTCACTGCCTTCTTGATCCGGACAATGCTTTTGTAGCGATTGACCCAATTAGATCCCACATCAGGAGTCCACCAACCGCTGGCAAACTGTGACGCAATTAGCGACAAACTTCTCACATAAATAGACAAGCTATTGCTAGGTATAGTAATAGTTTCATGCGAAGAAAATACCTCTGGAATCCCGCGAGCAAAGTATGCCCTGACGTTATAAAAGATCGGTTCTGACTCTACAGGTTTGGAGCCAAAATTGCCATTCGTCTGTAGCTCTTCTGAGGCAAACTGATTGTTGATTTCAAGCAACTCCTCTTCATCAAGGCCTTGATAGAGACTCACATCTAAGGGGTCAGGCTGTGCCACAGGAGTAATAACAATGTTGATAAACGAGAAGTATGTCTTGATTGTGTTGAAGTCAAATGCTAGACCTGACTCATCAAAAAAAATGTTCACATAATCATTTCCAACATGCTTCTTCTGCACATCCTCCTTTTCGTCGCTATTGGTTATTTCAGGCATCAAGGTCGAAGTATGAAATGTTAGTTGGGAGGTCTGAATGTCCCAACAATATCCAAACTCACCATCCTCATCATTTTTGGTATCCATTCCAGCATTGAAGTATATTTCACAATCCTTCCATCTTACCAAAGTCCCCATCTGTCTCAAAAACTTCTCGTATTCTGCCGATCCAGACGTGTTGGATAGAATTTCTCTCTCTCCAGTTTGCCCTGGCGCAATATATATGAGTCCTGCCTTGTAAAACTCAATCAAAGGCATGTTATCAAACTCATGGATATAGCTATTGAAGTTATCGGTATCTGGAATCAACATAGGGACCTCACTTTCATTATCGTCCACGAATCTATGACTGAGAAGCTGGAGAAACAAAAACCCAGCATCGAATAGCTCTGTGGAGTTGTTATTACCTTTATTATGGACAATACTCCCACTATTTTCAGTTGCCATCATTGCCTGATGGGGACTAAGCTCAAACTTGGTTGTTCCCGTTGGCCGTCTAACAGTAACCACAGACTTTCCTGAGAACTTGTTGGTTATGACAGTCATAATACTGGTACCATATATCCATCTCTGAAGCGAAACTGCCTTGTCATCCTTGTCAATTTTCTCTTTGATCAATTTGAAACCGAGATTCAAGTTACTGAACACGAAACGATTGACAAAATCGTATAGCACGGCATATTCTGGCTCGCTGAATTTGTTGTTGTCACCGACTTTGGTCAACAAGTTGTCAATGATGTATTGCGACATGATTTTTCTTAAAGAGAATTTCATCTTGAGAAACCAACTGATCATGACACTAAAGGCAAGAGTACGCAAATATCTAGCAAGTTTCCCGTCTGCCGTGTTGCTGCTGGTCCGCAGAATTTTTTCATCGTTGAAAGTATCGAAAAAGTTGAGCGATATGCCAAACACAATGTCGTAATCCACTTTACTGAAAAATGTTATTATGTTCTCCCAATACGATAAATGAAGCAAGAACTCCAAGAGTCTCAGGTTGATGATCACAGAGTTTGAAGATGACATGTGGATCTGGAACTTCTCAAGGATTGCTTGGATGTACTTTCGTGTGAGCTTAGGTATCACGCAGCAGCAAGACGTGAGAGCATTAAATGCGGCCATAGCGGTTTTCTCGAATGTATCAAATGATACAGAAACGATATTGAGGATCTGGTGGACGTCTTTTTCTTCAAAATGTCTTGAATAAATAACAAGAGTGCTCAAAAGTTTCAATATTGTGTTCTGAAGATCAAATCTTTCGTCCCTGGATAGCATTCTCTCACCAACTTTTTTGAGGTGAAACAAATTAAGCGCGGCTTTGTTCAAAGACACAAGAAAGTGTTCCGACGAGCTGAATAGAGGAGTGTTCGAAAGCTGCACCAGCCATGCTTTGAGCAGTAAAGACAAAACTGAAAGGCTGAACGTTTTGGCGTGCACTATAGAATGCAAAAGTGGATCTAAGTAGAGATTGATGTCAAGAGTGGAATCTCTTTCAAGAGCTTTAGGTTCCGTCGCACTACCTTGTTTCTCTGCTTGGAAAATCCTAATTCTTGTAGAGACCTTTCTAAACAAGTCATTGCTGACATGGCTGGTCATATTGTCCTTTGCAGCCAAAAGAGATTGAAAGTTTGTCCCATGGCTCTGAGGTCTATCGTCTGATCTTTTGACATCTATGAAATCGTCAAAGTATACGTATTTGCTGGTATTGACTCTAATTCGTGAAAAAAAATCAAGCAAAGTTTCATGTAATTTGAAGAAAGTACTTGCCCTGGACTTCTCGTCTTCGTCGGTGCTTACTCCAAGGGAAAATTGTTCAAATTGAGGTGCTGCGCTTACCCACTCATAAATTTTAACTAGCGTTCGATAAGTGTATTGGGCCCTTGCAGTCAGCTCAGAACCACCGTAAGAAACTGTGGATTCAATGCAGATCAACGACAAAGTTTTGACTACTTTTAGTAAAACGAGTAACGACGACACTGATTTAGGAGGCGAGCTGACTTCTGGAAGAAAAAAGGGAAGAAGGTGTGTGATTAATTTCTGGAAATCTGATTGACTAAGATTTGACGACAATTTCCAAAGATTTTCCAATAAAAGCAGTTTGCCATCAGGAGAAATATTACTGTTCCAAAGAAACGACCCTGATTCGCTTGAAAGCCCAAACAAGAATGTGATAAGGGTCCAGACTGTATTGGAATTTTTATCGTCTTCGGAAAGAGCTATCGCATTTTCAAGCATAGATCCGATCGAGACAAGGAGAAGATTTTGAACATCTTCGGTAATACTTTTGAGTCTACCATAGCTATGTGACAAAACGGCATTATAAAGACTCTCAAACTTTTCAGTCCACGAATCATCTGTCAACGGAGCGAACATGTGCTTGGAAAAATGGTCATCAATAATCAATTTCCAGTTCTCAGGGGTCAAAATTCCAGCCTTTTTGATCAAAAACTTCATGATGTCATCACCCTTAAATTTATAGCGATAAGTAGGAGACTTGTTATACCTTTGAATGACTTCTATGAGTGTATGGAAATCGGCCAAGTTTGTTTCCGCAAGTGCCTTGCGGTCTTTAAGCGTCTTTTCGTCATCATTGTCATCATTTTCATTATATAAGCCGTTGTTGTGACTATGTGCATAGTTGACATTATTGAAACTCACAGAATCAGATCTTGCACGTATAGATGGAGAACTCAGCAACAAAGAACCGTGCGCCACCGAGTTTCTAGCGGGCAAACCTAAAGCATGTATATTGTTAACGTCGGCATCGCTGAAAAGACTTTCATGCATGATGTCGAGTACGTCTAATAAACTGTGATTTTCGTAAAAGTATAGGTGATTGTAAAAGAAGTTATAGCCATCATCTGCACCTTCATTGTCATCCAAGCGACGTACATGTGATTCCTGCTTGGAGTAATAAAGCAAGTCTGGACTTATAGCTTCAAAGGTATCATTGTTATTGAACAACAAGAGAAATAGCTGTAATGCAGCATGGTTGACCATCTGAAGATCTGTCTCTGTAATTTTTTTCGCGATGGGGTCTAGAAGTACAAAGGCATCAGGGTTGGTAGTCTTGGAAGGTAGACTATCAGCAAGAGAACTATATATGGTTTGGCTTTCATTGGCGCTTTGTCTCGAGGTTTCCATTAATGCAGCATTTGAGTTGAAGCTGTTCCTGTAGTGTTTGAGCTCTAACATTTTGTGTATCCTAATATAAATCAGATTACAAATGATCTGGAATTTGGATGACGCAGAGCTGAAAACGAAGCTATTGAAATTTCCAAAAAAGTTTTGAGATACGCACTCACCGGTGTAACATGCGAGTAAAGTCAAACCTCCAAAGTATACCCGCACTCCAAACTCTGTATTGTCTATGGTATCAAGCCGTACACTTTTAGAATTTCCCTTATCTAGAACTAAACGGGGAAACAAGCTGTTAAAGGTTTTGATGCTGGATTTTGGAATAGATGGGGCTTTTTCGTACGTAATATTCTGAAGTGCCCCGTCTGCTTTCGATTTGGGAAAAGCAGCTACTGATTTCAAAAGCTCATCTGAGTACGAAATTCCGTGTGATTCTCCCACGTCAATGTTACTGTTGAAAGTTTGGAGATAATTTGGCCAGTCCTTAATCGAAAGCATGCCGTTGAAATCAGTTTCGCTGATCAAGTAGCATAAGTCTTTAAAAGTTATATCCTGCTTATAGTCGAAAAGGAGAGTGAAAATATTGAGGGTGACGCCCTCGAAACGACGATCCAGATGGAAGAAACAAAGCAACAGTAACACCTTGGTAAACACATTCTGAGGAATGTACGCATGTCGAAGACAAGTATCAATAAATCTGAATATTTCCAAAATGAGAGATTCGATATCACCATTATTTCTGATGCGGAGAGCTATTATGAACAAAGAATCAAAAATGGCTGTGAACGAGCCGATATCAAATAGAGACGTGTGTGTATCCCTTACAAGTTGCCCTATTTTTTTGATAAACCGTGAAAGAATGGCAAAACCATTATTTGACTTGAGTAACGAATCGCTATCAAGTATGCTGATTATAAATTCAAGAAGACTTTTCTCACACAATTCAAAATTCACAGGCGAAGTAGAGCCAATGGAAAAGATACTCTCGGCTTCATTTGCCGATGGCGCCGAGTTGGGAACAGACAAAGAGCCCTTACTGGATGGAGGGGCGTCCAGAACAGTATCAAAAATTTGAGCATTCTTGAATTGAGTAATCATTTTACTAGAGAGCAAAAGATAGAATGCATTGAGGAACACATCGATATTTTCGTCTATTTTGTCTTTGCCACGTCTGCAAAAATAAAGAATCTCACAGTAGTAGCGGAACGATATACTCAATTGTGACAAATCATCGAATTGGATGCATGTGAACAACAAATCAATGGCGGCTTTGCGGAGGTTGTTAGCCTTATAGACTTTATCAGTGTTATTTCCGAGTTTTATTAAAACTCCGCGAACTGCTATCCAGGTCTCCAAAATCGAGGAAATTGACCGCGACTTGATATAACTCTTGAGCTCTAAAAGAATTTCGAGTCTCCTGCTGTTACTACAAGTCTCTAATTCTTTGGTGAGTTCCTGCTGATTGACGCCACCTCCAACGACCGTGGGACTGACATTTGGACGGGAGGGTTTTTCCTTTGTCTTAAGGTAGTTCGAAAACATCGAAATGAGATTATACGGCGGAGTCGGAGTGGTTTTATTCTTCGAGGACATTGTTGCTTATTATTACCTATATTTTCATCTGGTATTCACAAAACACTAACAAACAACAACGACAGTATCAAAAGCTTCTGGTGTGTATTTTGAAGCTTAATTATTGGAGTCACAAACAGTCTAGGGTTGAAACTTCGATGCTGTTGACATATCAGTCGTCATTAATTTCGCCGGCTAAAATCTATATGAGTGAAAATGTTTCGTTAGCCTGAATAAAGTCTCTAGCATAAGTTGAATGTGAGTGGAGAAATGATCTATGATAGAGAAGAAGGAATGGAACAAGAAAGCGCTTCTATAAATATTTCAGAATTCAGCACGAACTCTTGATGTGTGATCTTTATAATAGTATCTGCTGATGAAGTAAAGATAAATGGTCTTGAAGAATTTGCTGCTCAAAATTGGCTTAGTTTTATTTTTTTTTCTTTTTCTTTGTTGACCCATGGGTGCCACCAGCGGTGCACTGGGGTTTTTCTCCTCCTCTACGCCAGTGCCTTTCAAAGATACCGTCAATACCACGTATATTTGGGAACTGAAGTAGATTTCATGTTAATTTGGCAAAGTGGTCAAAGTGGACCCTACGATGTTACTTGTTGTATCTTGTAAATTGGTCTACTTTCTCGTATGTGCCACAACTGCGCCTTATTGCACAAAACTGTCATTGAGCAACTCATCGAAGTATAGCTTGAATAATTCACTGTTCAGACAATGCTAAAGACACACGGACATCAAGTGCCTCAGCGACGATTACCGAGAAAATTCATCCTTTCGAATTACGGAGTCCTTTTGAACATCCGAGTATATCTTACGTTGAGTTCTGAAGAATGAAAACCGTCGCTACAATCATGCGTATACGGTATATATCGTCTGGTATATACCAGACGAAAAAAAGGAAAACAATAGTTGGTGTGATCAAACCATGAATAAAAACTCTTGTTGTTTGATAGCAGATCCCCTCAGTCGGCTACTGGTCGTCATTGAAGAGATAACTTTATTGGCGAGTATTGTAAGGGTAGTAACAGGAGAGTCCTGATTTCTGTTCTCAATGTTATAACAGCACCCGCAATATATAATGTGTCGCCACACATGGACGTGCCTGATGAGCTATTACGAAATAGTCACGTGATGCTTGCTATAATTAATGGATTTTTGAGACATCCGAAGAATCATTAATGTGGGGACAGTTGAACAATAGCATTATTTCTTTGTTTTCAGACCCCTTTTGATTGATCCTCTGGAAAATTCTTTGTGGTGAAACATTTGATTAATTGTCCAGAATCAGGAATTGTAGACTATTGCCGAGAGGGCTTTGTGAGAAAGCTCTCTTAAAGCTAAAGTCGGGATATATATAACGTATATATACGTTTCAACATCTGATGTTCATTACCGTTTGCGGGGACTCAGAAGATTTTTATACGAGAAAATGCCCCCATCCAAATGGTATCTTTCAATCGGAATGTGTCTCAATGAAGTTTCTTTACTATGGGATGAGCTTAGTGATTTTGGGTCCCTACATTTTTCAGTACTTGGGGCCTTTTTAATATCAATGCTGAGAAAGTTGAGAGCATGCGATTATCGTCAATAAATTGTCGTTTCATTCGTTATCGTTATGTAGCTAGATATATACAGATAGCTAAGGGCTGCAAAACATACGCCTCTCGAAATAGCAACTAGAGCAGGCTGTGGTAATTATCATAAAGTCGTTAATTAATAAATTCGTAGTCAATGTCATTGAACTTTTTGTAGGAGTCGTTTGTGGCCTTGATTTGCTTATGCAATTCATGGTTGAACTTGGTGAAGCGCTTTGGCTCGAAATCAGAATTTCCAGTATATTCAGCGTTCAAGTTTTTGAACTCATTGATTTCCTTTTTCAAAGTATTCAACTTTGAGTAGTAATCATGGTAGTTTTTCCAATATTCGGTAGAATTGAGGTCAACGTTCAAAGTTTCAGCTCCATCCAAACTGTCTGCATCACCAGCATCGAACTTATCGATTGAAATGACATCCTCATCGGCATTAGAAGAAATTTTTGATAATTGTTTAGTCAAAGTGGAGATTCTTTCAAGTTTTTGCTCAATCTCGTCAACTTTAACTTCAGTAGCGGCGCTCATTTTGAGAGATTAGGTGTATTTATTGGAGAAAATTTGTGGTTATTTGAAAAGCAGTGTTTCAACGGTGTTATTTGATTATTAGTAGTGCTCAACAAGAGAAATTTATAAAGAGATTCAGAATACGAGATTTATCTGAAAAGAAGATACTCCACGGAATTTATATTCTGGAAATACAGACACAAGGAGCCGACAATGTGTACAATTGAAAATGTAGGTGCAAGTAACTGACTGATGACTATTGCTATATTAGAATATACATTTAGATAATGTCTGGCTACCCCATAATTTAGGAGTGACAATTTTTCTCTGGGGCGGGTCTAGGCTGCATCGGGGAGACAAGCCGCTAGGAAAAACCCGTCGGGCTTCACGCTAAGACAACCTTTTTTTTGATGATATGCGGTTAGACTTTCATATTCTCTTTGACAATCTGTGTTTACTCCAGAAAATCCTCATATGTGACAGATTTTGTTTCTATTGACCGTAATACGATAAGACAAAACAAGTGACAAAGGAGAGACGTTCCAGTGGCGATATTTATCGGCTAAAAAGCGTGATTGACTCCCCGACTCCTTAAAGCGAGTAATCTTAAAACTCTGTAAAGTGTGAACTGACTAATTGTATAAGTTATGTGGTGTGAGCTTGGCCATATAAAGGTCACACACGTAAATCAAAACG
The DNA here is from genome assembly GCA_030564765.1 of Saccharomycopsis sp. NRRL Y-5750. NCBI lineage: Eukaryota > Fungi > Ascomycota > Saccharomycetes > Ascoideales > Saccharomycopsidaceae > Saccharomycopsis > Saccharomycopsis sp. NRRL Y-5750. Next base: position 20,498 of record JAKTZD010000061.1, read on the forward strand.
ATTATCATCATACTCATTCACGTCAATTCCGGCGCAATACATTTCCCTAGCCTGCGATTCAATCAATGCTTTAAAACACACGGGCAACTCCTCAATAGTTAACTTCTTTCTTTGAGACTCCGATATCAGGCTAAACACATAGCTATAGGGAGGGATCACGGTGTTATCCGGGACAATAGTTCCCTTTTTTATCACCACACAATTGTAAATCACCACGCCATTTCCTATAATACACTCGTTCTCGATTTTCACCCGACTGCCTATACTTTTGCTTCGTACCAACGTGTCATCTCCAATTATAACAAACGACCCTATTTTCAGAGGTTCATGGATCTTTCTTATCTTTTTTCCCCCGTTATCGCTGCCTGAAATTCTCTGATACCCAACTACCGGCGGAATGATTTCACACCCTTTTCCTAGATACGAATACTTCCCGACATTGATACTGCCATCCTCCTCATCATTATCTCCGTCTTCATCCTCCTCTCTTTGCGTTAAATGCACATCACCATGAAGTCTGCAATTATCATTAACAATACTGTTACCCAAGAGAAGAATATTTGCGGCACCAGAAATCTTGCTTTTTTTGGAGATTCGATTTCCTGATGAGGTTTCAATCCAGTCCATGATAAAATTTCTATTTGTTGCTCAAAGCAGAGTGTTGAGGATTTTCTACTTGTAACCCGAGGGAATGCCAAAATTGTCATTCAAAGTCTTGCTTTTGAAAATGTTAGCAGACTCCATGCCCCATCACATCCTATATAGTGAATGTCGGCATAGTTGCTGCTTTCGTTAACTATTGACCAGTCGCTGATGATCCTTGATTTTTATTTTCTCTTCAATCTTGAGGAGATATCCACAGCGGTGGATCCACTTACCGTCGTACATCGGGGTTCACGTGCGCGACTTCGTTAGGTGGAGGGCTATTTGTCCCCACAATTCGCCTGATTGCGGAATTTTTTCCCCTACTTTAAATAGATTTTTCCGTTTTTTGTGTTTTTTTCGCCTGATGGCATTACGTTAAGGGCGGCTTTAATTGGAAAAAGTGTGCCTGTGGCTGTTTTCGATGACACGTCTATAAGTGGAAAAACAAACGAGAGACAAAAAAATCCACCAGCATTTGCCAAGTTGCACTATCTATTTTCCTGAGTAACTACCGTGTCATTGACTTCAACTCCGTGTATCTACTTGCAGCGCAACAGCAGAGTTCTTCTACTATATACCATAATCTACATCTCCATATCTATCTCTCACAATGTCCAGTGATAAGTTGTTCAGACTTCAATGCGGTATGTATAAACATATTTTGTGTTCATCAGATAACTATGAATTATACGGTTACTAACGTCGCTGATATAGGCTTCCAAAACTACGCTTGGGGTAAGATTGGCAACCACTCTTCGGTGGCCCAATTTGCAGCCAGTTCAGACCCATCAGTTAAAATCGACAACGAAAAACCGTATGCCGAGCTTTGGATGGGAACTCATCCAACCAAACCATCTATTAATTTGAATAATGGAGAAACCCTCAGAGACCTCGTCACCAAAAATCCAAAAGAGCTTCTTGGAGAGCCTGTGATTAAGAAGTTTGGTGCTGATAATGAGTTACCATTCCTTTTCAAGGTTCTCAGTATTGAGAAGGTCCTTAGTATTCAAGCACATCCAGACAAAAAGCTTGCTAAGCAGTTGCACGCTAACGACCCAAAAAACTATCCAGATGACAACCACAAGCCTGAGATGGCTATCGCCGTGACTGCTTTTGATGGATTCTGTGGATTCAAACCACTCGAGGAGATTGCTCAACATTTGAAAGAGATACCCGAATTTGCCAATATTGTTGGCGAGGAAACTGCCGAAAAATTTATAAAAGGCATCAAAGTTCCAGCAGTCAACGATAGCGATGATGCTTCAAATAAAGCCTTGTTAAGAGACGTCTTCAGCAAGGTTATGAACAGCTCAGATGAAACCATCAAGGCGCAAGCTGAAAAGTTGGTTGCTAGAGCAGAGAAAAATCCAAAAACTATTGGAACAGATCTCAGTGAGTTGATTTTGCGTCTCAACAAACAGTTTCCCTACGACATAGGCCTTATTTGTGGGTGTCTAATGCTCAACTATTGTAAACTTCAGCCAGGCGAAGCTATTTTCCTCAAGGCCAAGGATCCACATGCTTATATCTCTGGAGATATTATTGAATGTATGGCTGCCAGTGATAATGTTGTTCGTGCTGGGTTCACTCCAAAGTTCAAAGATGTCAAGAACTTGGTGAGCATGTTGACCTACTCCTACGACCCTGTTGATAAACAAAAAATGACTCCTTTAAAATTTGATAGATCTCATGGAGACGGAAAGTCGGTTCTTTACAACCCACCCATTGAAGAGTTTGCAGTTTTGCAAACTGTTTTGGATTCCAAGGGCCAAGTCAGACAGTTTGATGAATTCAAGGGTCCTAGTATATTGATTGTTACCGATGGTAAGGGAACAGTGAAGTCAGCTGATGGGAATGTTATTTTAAAGGCTCAACCAGGATTTGTGTACTTCATTGCTCCAGGTCTCAAGGTTGATTTAGTGTCGGAAAGTGACGAAAAATTTATCACCTATCGTGCCTTTGTGGAAGACGAAGCTTGAAATATCCATCTACGGATGTTTTGTTTTCACTTCATTTAATAAACTTTCACAATCTTCCTTATATTTTTGTAGAGTATGGCTATCTCTATATTGACAGGCAAAATTTTGTTCCGCTTTGACCTTCTTCTCTAACTAGCACAATATCTGATTCTTCACGTCGCATTTTCGAGTTCCGCTTGCGTGCTTGCCCTATATAGACCAAAAGTGAGCAACCTTATTAATTATCTGATGTGATGTGCAACTGAAAAGTTCAAAAAAGTATATATACTAACGTATCGTAGAGTATACCGGTACGAAAGTTATTTATGATAGCATATCCCGTAACAATTTCTCAGAAGCCAATCGCAGCTTACATTTTGCGGAGTCGGTGCTTCTTTGGATAATTACTGTATCCTTGTTAGCTGGATCCAATGATTCGACTCACTATAATGACTTAGGAAATCCCTAGTCTCTACTCTAATCAAAGCTTGATCAAGCTTTAGGATCAATTTGGTATCGATACCAAATTGGCCCTTAGATAGCGAAATCGGACGATACAAAAGGGGAAAAATAGGAAAAAAGAACCGAAAAACCCACAGTGATCTTTTAATGGAAATGCACTGACAATTCAGACATCGGTAGTTTCTCGCTGATGAGTGGATGAAACTGAAATTCGTCGGAAAACCATGTAGTTTATCCGGTGAATTCCTCACTTCTGGAAACCAGGCAGAGGAAACGTCTTGTACCAAACTTTGGTTTTTGTAGTGGTCTATCTGAAAGTATGTAAATTGAGACAAGTAGTACAATCTCCATACTTCATTTGAATATGCTGGGCAGATACAGCGGGAGATAGATATATGTGCTTATCACTAATGAGATTGAGCATAGATATTCATACCAACTGGGTTTCAATAGAAGCACTTATTAAATCTTTGATACAGACTACTCAGCCAAGTAACTCAGAAAAAAAAATAAAAAGATTTTTTGAATTTGCCAAGCGGGATCCCATTTCCGTCTCTGTTTGGCCCAATATCCTTGGGATGCCATACCCGCAACCGTGCTTAGTGAGTATGAGTTTTGCTAAACCCTTTTCGAGCAGAAAGTGTTTGTTAGAAGATCCTCGAGGAGCTCTTATGCTTTAAAGCGAATTATATTTGGGTTCCGTCGAGTATAAATATCTTGGTCTGGCTCCCAACGAGACTTATTCTTTGAAGTATTTCTTTCATTTGTTGTCTCTTATCTTCAATCCTCCAAGGCCAACATCACAGCCTCTGTAAGCCTTTTTCTAGGAAATTCAGCATTGTTATATAAAGTAACCACCCGTATAGTCATTTAGCTTTGTGCATCATGACAGCAGATTTCAGCCCTTTCACTATCCAAAGTACAGTGAACACTGTTAAGCCCATGGCAGTTGGTGGAGAAGGTATTTACATCACCCTAGAAGACCCCATCACCAAAAAACAAAACAAGTTGATTGATGGATCCACAGGTGCTGCCGTTGGTGCTGTTGGTCATTGCGATCCTGAAATCATCGAGGCTATGAAGAAAGCTTCAGAGACCAGTGTCTACAACTATCCAGCAGCCATTTCAAACTATCCATCAGAGGCACTCGCTAAGTTTTTATGTGAAAGCTCCCCAGAAGACGCATTCGCCGCGGCTTTGATAACAGGATCTGGATCTGAGTCTATTGAAAACGCTTTGAAGTTAGCCAAACAATATCAAGATGAAATAGGCCAATCTCAAAGATACAAGTTCGTCTCTAGAGAAAAGTCCTACCACGGTTACACATTTGGTGCCTTATCAATCGGCCACAATCCAAGAAGAACCCGATTTGACAAGTTTTTGGGAGACTCGAAGACTTTCTTGAAGACAAAAGCTGTTTATCCGTACAGAGACGTGAAGGATGGTGAATCTTTGGAACAATACAAAGACAGACTTTTGCAAAATATCGAAGATACTTTCATTGCCAATGATCCATCGACTATTGTTGCTTTTGTTGCTGAGACTGTTGGTGGTTCTACCTTTGGTACCGCTCCACCGGTGCCAGGCTACTTTGAGGGTGCCAGAGCATTGTGTCACAAATACGGCATACTCTTTATTCTCGATGAGGTCATGTGTGGTATTGGTAGATGCGGTACTTTGCATGCTTGGGAGCAATACTTGCCAAAGGGCCAATCCCCAGATATTCAAACTATCGGAAAAACCCTTGGTGGCGGCTATGTGACCATCGCTGCGGTTTTGCTCTCGCCAAAGGTCAAGAAAGCCATTTCCGAGGGTTCCGGGTACATTATTGGAGCCCAAACGTACCATCAGCATGCTTTCAACTGTTCTGTGGCACTTGCTGTGCAAAAGAAGGTCCAGCGTGACGGATTGATTGAAAACATTAACAAGTCGGGCAATTATATGGGCCAGCAGTTCAAAGAGAAGTTGCTTGGTAAATCCAAAATTGTTGGCGATGTTCGTGGGTCAGGTGGGTTCTGGTCTCTCGAATTGGTCAAAAACACCAAGACTAAAGAGCCATTCGATCCAGGCTTGAAAATGCACGGTATCGTTGGGGCTCAAATCTCCAAGAATGGAGCCACGTCCATGCCTTGTCCAGGAACTGTTGATAATATCAAAGGAGACCACATTTTGTTCTCCCCAAGTTTCATCATCACCAAGGAGCAGGTCGACGAATTGGTGTCTATTGTCGTCAAGTCCATCGCTGAAGTCGAAGAGAACTACAGTGACTTATTGAACTAATCTTTCTTTTCCTTTTTAAATCCATGAACTTATCACTACACTTAATTGTTCGCATTTAGTTTGTCGTAAGTGTAGCAATCTCATAGTAGCATCTGTGTAGCCAATTCAAATGACCACAGTTCAAGATTAAATAGATGGAGAATTACAAAGCGACATGAAGTGCTCACCGGATCAAGTATGGATGTCAAGGAAGTTTGCAGCGACGATCAATAAACTCGCAAGCTTCAGCTTGACAAAATGGGAATACCAGGGTTATATATATAAGCTTATAATATTACAATTATACAGTGAAGCTTTAAACTACTAGTCTTTTGTTTATCAGCTGCTAGTGGGTAATTTTGTGGAGGTGTTGCGCCTTCTGCTGAGAATGCGCCAAAGCGATACCGGTACAAAAATGTTAAAACCACCAACTGTTTACATCCTACGGATCGTTAAGCCCTCGAGAGCGGAAATCTCAAAGTTAAAATGATACGGATTTTCTAGGGTGCATGAGATTAACCTCAATAAGAGTAACATCGCTAACCTTCTCGCTTTGGATGACTCAACCCGACAAGAAGGAGGCAAGGCATCGATGAAACCACACTTACCTTGACAGGCCAAGAATCACAACAAAGCCTGTACTAAGATGAATGTAGATTTCCATCGGAAACATTGTACCATCTATCATCTGCGAGAAAAGCCAACTGTTAGCGATCGCTCGTTTCGATTCCGAAATTACCATGCAAGAAATGTCTCACGGCTCTTCAGCGAGAAACGCGAGGAATTAAAAAATACATGGCAAATCTTAATCATGCTAACCACACTTCTGTCCCTTAGAATCTTCACAATGGTAGAAAATCATCACTGCTCGCCTATAATGGATAATACATGCTCGACAAATGGCCATATGACAAAACAACGTGGGTACCAAACAGATAATGCAGTACCAAGCAAAAGCATTCTCCGAGTATCGGCGAGTATTCTCTTTATTTAGCCATTATATTTTCCTGCTCAAAAGCGCCAGCTTTCGTGGTTGCTTTCAGGTGTGGCTCGACTGCCACATCGGGAAATATCGCGGGTCGAAGACCTAACTTTCAACCAGGCAGCAGAATCTGAGGAGAGAAAGAGTCAATTAAAGGGAACCGAGGGCCCGCTTAGATCGATTAGTCACATCCTTGTCTCTCCCTCTTTTGTCGAGGAATGTCATGGGGATGTTTGATCGCTCCCTACAGGCGGGCGTTGCTGTCCATGTCACTCACTGTGTTTGATTCTCAGTGCGTTGGGACTTCCTTTTTCTATTGGTTCGGACAAACACCCAACGAAGGGAAAAACTCAAGCGGACGGAAAAAGGCAAAAGAGAAGCTTTTACGATAAGAAAAGTTAGAAATCGAAAAACTCATCGATATTTCCAGTTTTGGAAAGTTCCGCTCTCGACTTCGCTCCAGATTTTGGTTTGCATGGAGGCACAACCACATTGTCGGTGATTGATTTGATCACAAATGGGGGAGCTGAGAAAGCGCAGAAAGGACTACAAACTAAAAATCACGGCTATGAAAAGTATATAAACCGCACGTCTCCCTTCTCCTTTAATTCTTCGATCACTTCTCGATTTCTTGTTGTGTTTATCTCTTCAACCAGCAAGCACATCTCTTCTCTGTTCTCCGCTTACAACAACTACTACACAACACAACACAAATACAAATCAAAATGTCTATTGTGCCTGAAGCCATTATTCAAGGACAAGTGTCCGCCCCAAAACCTAAGGTCATTGACGGCCAAGGTGTCTACATCACCATCGAAGACCCAAAAACCAAAGAAAAGAAAACGATTCTTGATGGTGCTACCGGTGCTGCTGTTGGTATTGTTGGGTGGAGAGACCCTGAGATCATCGAAGCCATGGTTGAAGCTGCCAAGGTTTCTGTCTACAACTTCCCATTCTACACTTCTAACTACCCTGCTGAAGACTTGGCCCAGTTCTTGATCGACAACTCTCCAAAGGGTGTCTTCGACACTGCCTTGATCACCGGTTCCGGTTCTGAATCCATTGAAAACGCCCTCAAGTTGGCCAAACAATACCAGAACGAAATCGGACAGACTCAGAGATTCAAATTTGTCTCCAGAAAGAAGTCCTACCACGGTTACACCCTCGGTGCTTTGTCTCTTGGTGACAACTCCAGAAAGGTTCCTTTCAAGGACATTGTTGGCCCAGACTCCCAGTTCGTCAAGACCAGTCCAGTCTACCCTTACAGAAACAGAAAGGACGGCGAGACTTTAGAGCAATATGGTGCTAGATTGGTCAAGGAATTAGACGAGACCTTCATTGAGGCTGATCCATCTACCATTGTCGCTTTCGTTGCTGAAACCGTTGGTGGTTCTACTTTCGGTACTGCTCCTCCAGTTCCAGGTTACCTTGAGGGTGCCAGAGCTTTGTGTCACAAGTACGGTATCCTCTTCATCCTCGATGAAGTCATGTGCGGTATCGGTAGATGCGGTACTTTCCACGCTTGGGAGCAATTCTTGCCAAAGGGTCAATCCCCAGATATCCAAACCATTGGTAAGACCCTCGGTGGTGGTTACGTTACCATCGCTGCTGTTTTGGTCTCTCCAAAAGTTACTGGGGCTATTGCCAAGGGCTCTAACACTATTCGTGGTGCTCAAACCTATCATCAACATGCTTTCAACTCTCGTGTTGCTCTTGCTGTCCAAAAGAAGGTCAAGCGTGACAACATTGTTGAGAACATCTACAAGAACGGTAACTACTTCGGTGCTCAATTGAAGGAGAGATTGCTCGGCAAATCTAAGACTGTTGGTGATGTCAGAGGTGCTGGTGGTTTCTGGTCTATTGAATTAGTCAAAGATGTCAAGACCAAAGAACCATGGCCTGTTGAGGAACACTACTATCAAAAGATTGGTGACCAAATTTTTGCTAACGGTGCTATTGGTATGCCTTCCGGTGGTACCATTGACAATGTCAAAGGTGATCACGTTTTGTTCTCTCCAAGTTTGAGTATCACTAGAGAAGAGACTGACAAATTGCTTGACATCATTGTCAAATCTGTGTTCGAAGTTGAGAAAACCTTGAACTTATAAGTTGAATTCAGTGCTTCTCTTCTCACAAATCACAAATTTTCATGCTCGTTTTTTTCATATATTCCATAGCTTAATGTACACATCACAATAATCGATATTCATTAAATGTAGTCTTTTTCATCCATCCATAGAGTGTGAGGTATCGAATATTCATTGGCTCAAAAAAAAATATCTCGCAATAAATGATTATTCATGATCGTAGTGTCGATCAAATCAGCGTTCAAGTTCATGTTCTATATATGATACTACATAGTTCAGTGTACAGATGACAAAACAGTTGACTATACAGATTTGTAGGCCTTGATTATCGGTTTCTAATTCTATGATTGTAGAGTTATGTGCCCGATAAAGTGGAGTAAAATTCATCCTGTAACTCCTTCATCATCTTCTTGAAGTAAAACTCGCGAACATCCTTCGGATATCTGTCTTTATCAAGAATTGCTAAGAGACTCTCGAGGCTCTCGCGACCCTCGCGATATAGTTTGAGATCATCAGTATTCTCATCGAAAAAACTTTCTGCAATATCTCTCCATGATATCCTGATAGATATCGAAGGTCCTTCAATAGTCTTGGTTGCAAGGATCCACAATCTTGGCAACAATAAGACATCTCCGGGTTTGAGAACTGTCTCAAAAGGTGTCAAACTCAGATTTGAGTTGAAAGATAGTTTCGGATTCTTATTGAAGATATCGCTGATCAGAGAAGTCGATGAGCCTATAGGGAAACTCAATTCACTGATTTGTGATGGGGGATATAATCTAATGAGTTTCTTACCCACCACTTGAGATAGTAAGCAGGGGCTATTACTGTAGTGAAGTCCGTCCAAAACCTTCGAGGATGCAAAATGTACGACTGCGGAACCTTGATTTTCATCGAAAAGTGAGCGGAGAACCCCCGAAAGCTCGTAATCGGATTTAAGCTCTGGGAAGCCTACTGTGAAAACGGTGCCCCTTGCGTTTGGTGACCCTTTCAAACCGGATTTGAGACTCAATTTTTTTTTCTCAGCGGAGCTGAATAACCTGCCTATAAAGTCGCCAAATTTCATCTCCTTTGAGTTAACTTTTTTTCCATTGCTTTCATTAACTGAGATCAACTTATCATAACCAACCTGCGAGATCAAGTAATCCTTATTCGTCCATAACTGAGTGGACTGTCCCAAGGTACAGTTTTCAAAAATTATAGGTTTGTTAGTCTTGAGAAGTCTCAACCACTTCTGATCCGTTACCTGATTGATATTGATTCTGTCAACTGCCGTAGTTGTGTTAACTTGCAATCTTTCAGGGAGACTTTGAATTTTCTGAGCAGGTTTGGCAACAGGGTTTTCACTGTCAGTCAGCCCACTTTGATCCTTTGCTAGGCTTATATTTTTAAATACACTGGTATTAGGCTTGCCTTTCTCATTGATACTGATGGTGTATATATCATTCCAGTAAGATCCAAATGAGTAACAGACAGCACCGCCTCCGACGACAATGAGTTGTCCCGACTGGGTCCTTATAATGCTTGTCGCGACAAAAAGTGGTGATTCCTTCCAGCTTTGTTCGTCCAACACTACCCTCTTTGCTTCGCCTCTCATTGTATCAATCGACACAATTGTCGATTCATTATTAAGGGCAAGTTGGTTGGAAACACCTCCAATTAAAATTAGTTTGGTGTCATCGTATTGTAACAAAGTAGCCCCATATCTAGCAATCAACGGGTCTGAAAAGATACGTTCAATCACAACCTCGTGTTTGAGTAAATTCACTTTAAACTTGTAAAGTCCCTGATCAATCTCATCTGTCTGATTGTCAGAACCTCCTAACAAGAATCCTGTTCCCAGTAGAGAGTCGAAACACACTGCTCCAGAGAGTCTTTTGAAATCAATCGCGCAAGTGGTGACAGTAGTCAACTTCTTCCACGTAATATTCTTGATATTGAAGACAATGAATGCGGCAGAATCAGGTATACTAGATCCCCCATAAACTATTATGTTCTCATCATCAAATTTAAATGTGCTATGTCTGTAGCGAGGTTCAGGAAGAGGTTCAGTTTCCTCCCATTGATAATAATTGCCAGATTCGTCACTATGTTTCCGTAAATACCAAACATCGCGAAGAATAGCTTCTGGAGAGCTTCTACCACCAACCAAAAGTACTTCCTCGTCCGAAATGCGAGTCAATGTATGGCACAATCTTGCTTTTGGTCCATCTCCTTTGATGGGAATTTGGTCTCCCAATTCATCACCGCTTAAGATAACTGAAGTGTCAGTCTTGCTATTACTGAATCCTGCGTTTATGATGATCTTTTCTCCACCAAGAGAACAGCCGCTAGCGAATCTTCTGTGTATCAAATCAGATGTCATTTGATGCTTTCCAATCTCGATGTTTATACTTTCATCAACTGCGTAATTTTCGAGAGAATTGATTCTCATCCCTTCAGGCTTTGCGTCCTCCTTGGAGAGAAGTTTGAAGACGGTGTCTGTGAAGTGAGCAAAATAATAATTGGTGCAGAAAAGATTGAACTCCTCGAATTCATCAAATGGCTCAACTCTGTTGATTTCGTTCTTTAAGCTGTTGGGGATGTGATTGAGCCAAAACTCCATTAACGTTAAGATTTCGAAGATAGGTTCGCCTTTAGAAGTGGATGGTTTTTTCGGCGTAAATAGATCATGAAATCTCTTGACCTGCTCTTCTATTGTCTGATATTTGTTTTCAACCGTTTGAATTGGAGATTTGATATTATTGAAGTGCTTCATCATCGCACTAGAGAATTTATTATTCAAATCTCTATACGGAACCAATTGCTCCAAGATCATAAAATGCGAGTTTGGTAGGCTTATCGAGTTTCTAATTATCAAATCAGATTTTTCGGGCAACATGTAGGTGATTGATACCTCTGCGATGAAGACCTTCAATAACCTCGGATCTTCAAGCGATAATTTGTCAGTGATGAGATGACGATATGCTGCCTCGTTGTTCAAATCACACGATACCGCTATATAGTTTGGCGTCTTGATTCTAAAGAAGTCATCATGAGGATTTTCATTCCGAGAATCGAGACCTATTATTTCACACAACTTTGGCGAGCTTTTGATTGTTTTGACTTTGGATGAAATTAAGTCACTATAGTCAATATCCACGAAAACCAATCTTTTAAGAGTAGAATCATCAAAGCCGCTAGTCTCCTTGTCCAAAAATTGAAAAGGCGTAGGATCAAAGCCACATCCAAGATTGACAACATATATTTTACTTATTGAAGCATCTTCTTTGTACTCATCAATGATCTTCTCTAGAGAACGTTTGAAAAGGAGGATTCGCAATAAGTATCCTTTGTTTATCACTGGAGATCTTCTTTTGAATTTAGGAACAAAATAGTGAAAATAGCTTTTCTCGCTGTTGATATGATCCGCATTTTGATTATGAGGTGGATAAACTATACTGTTGTAGAGCTTTTCCACTGAACGCTTAGAAACAATTGAAGAATTGTTTGTGGCCTGAACAGAAAGGTCATGATCCGACATTGTCTCCGTTTTAATAGCTTTGATTTATGTACATGAAAGAATTCCTTTCACTTTATGATGTAGCGTTCATGAATGCATCACTGAATGTGTTCTAGATCTATGCTCATCTACCGTTAGACAGCTTTCGGTAAAAAATTTTCAAAAAAATCACAATTTTTCTCGCATCGGTACACTACGTAGTTTGGAAAGGTTGATGCCGATACTCCACAAATTATTGCTTATTTAAAACGAAAAGCGATCGTATCCACAAGCATACTTTTATGTGAGTATATGAAGTTAATTGGCTATGTGATGACCCATTTACCTCTATGCATTGTCAATAATGAGATCACAATATTGTTGTGGCTATGAAGACTGCCTGAGTAGCTATCACTAACAGCTATAGTAGTCCATAGGCGAATTCTCGGGTGTCTTACCGAATCTGATTCGAGCCTTGTCAGGAACCTAAAACCAGAACATTCTAGATCAATAGCACGAAACTCGGCCGAAGTGAATCAATGGATAGAAGGTTGCTACAGGATCTTCCTCATGCATATTGAGACTATAAAGTCACCTGCCTCACGTGATGTGATTACTGCGAACAGGAAAAGGTAAATAGATCAAAAGTACACAAACTGCCCGAATGGGAAAATTATAAACAGAAGAAAAGCTTCAAAATGACCAATATTTACAACTGCTACAACACAAGCCCAAAGAACCAAGAATTCCTTGTTTATTACTTAAGGAATGAAGAACCTTCTCCTTTTCAACTTTTTGATTCTGATTTTGACTTGGCCATCTGTTTGAACAATAATACACTACTATCATATTTAGATTTTTAGCAATAACGAACATAATGTCCAACGAAATCCAACCTTTACATCAGAGAAGCCTCAACGGCAACACAAACAACTTACACAGAAGACTTTTTAAAAAGGAACAGACCAGCAATGCTAATCCTGGTGCTCCTGGAGGCATTTTCTCCTCTCCAACCGATAACATCTTATCGCCATGTTCCGAGAAGTTGATCAACCATAAAGCAAAATTCTATACCTCCTCCAAAGGAACCAAATTGGACTTGGTTGACCAGAACAGAAATCAAAACGAAAACGAAGCTTCCCAGAACAATAACGACGATCCGGAAGCTATATTGAGCAGAAATAAAAGAAACCCGAATATCGAAATAGATGACGACGAGATAATGAATGGAGTTAACATGGATGACATATGAACATTGATCTCGAAATAGTCCAGGCACTCACCTATAAGTCCGCCCTTCTCCTTTTCTTGCTTTATGAACGTCATCATGACGACTATTTACAGTTTCAGAAAGCAACCCCAATGATATCAATTTTTATTTATTTTCTTCAGATCCTTTTCTTTTTTTATTATCTATACTCTCATATATATATAGCAGCCATTAGTTGGTTCAAGTAATATTATGATTATACGCTCAGGCTTGGTTATTACTCAGTAAAAGTTATGTAGAGGACATCTTCTATTGTCAAGGTCATACCTCCGAAAATGAGATCACGCCCCGGAAATGCAGGCCATCTAGGGACACATGACTATATCATAATGCACAGAACGGGTACCTGTGGAAAATTACCCTCCATATTGTACCCTACAGCCCAAAAAATGACACAAAACTTCTCTTTAATTAGACTGATAGGTATATACACGAAGAAAGAACTTGTAAACAAACACAACCCTCAAGCCTTGGATCTGGCATCGGAGGTGGTGTTCAACAACAAGGACTCGTTGTCTAATATGATTTTGTTAGGAGATCTGGAAAGAATAGTGGCAATTTCTCTTGCAGTATCCAATCTCTTCAATTCCACATAATCCTTCGACTTTTTGATGGCCTCACCAATCAACTCAGCAGATTTGGCTTCACCCTGGGCCTTAACAACGATTTGTTGCTTTTCTTGTCTAGCCTTATCGACCACAAAAGCAGCTCTCTGGGCGTCTTGTTGGGCGATCTGTTTGGCCTCCACGGCATGTGTGAATTCTGGAGAAAACGACATGGAAGTCAAAGAGACATCATCTAAAAGAATGTGGAACTTAGAGGCTCTTCTGACCAAGTTGTCACGTATCAATCTGGACACCTTTTCTCTTTGAGTGATCAATTGAGAAGCGTTGAACTGAGCCACCACAGATTTCAAAACCTCGTTTATGATAGATGGCAAAACTCTCTCGTCGTAATCAACACCCAACGTTCTGTAGATTGCCGGCAAATGAGGGATCGAAGGCTTGGATAACACTCTGCAGGTGATGTTGACCATCTGAAGATCCTTGGTACCTGTCAAACTTGCAATGTTTCTTGGCTTGGCACGGACATCATAGTCAATTGGTCTTTGCAACCAAGGAATGGCAAAATGGGTCCCTTCATTGTAGATTGTTGGCTGGATACCCTCAAAACGGGAATACACAATAGCTCTGTGACCACCCTCAACATTAAAGATCGAGGAGTTGAAGGCTACAATACCTGCACCAACAAGCAAAAGGGTAGATAACCCGGCAAGTGGCGCCTTAGGGATTCCTCCTCCTCTGTTGAAGTTCCCTCCCTGAGACTGCATTTGTCTTGCTCTGTTGCGCAATTCTCTTGCGAATTGATCCCAGTTTTGATTATTGCTCATTTTGGTTGTGTATTGAAGCGCGGTTTGATTAATGTTACCTCGACAGGATTAACGACAAAGACCAAGTAGATGCTCTATATCTTGTGGCAATAAGGACGCTTTTTTTTGCTTCCGGTAAATCTCTTTGACAAAGTGCGCTTTTCCGTTTTCAAAAATTTTTCAGCTGCGTAAAGCTTGCTGATGATCACGTGTGCGTGTAGATCGGGCGAAAGCTGACGGCAAAAATGGGGAAGAGCTGCTTTGAGACGATTTGAGCGGAGTGTTCTCTTGATACAATAAGCCAATTGCAGGAATTAACGCTATATATAAAACCGAAAATATAACAGAATAACGACAAACACAATCCGATATATCCAAAAAAATGGCAGAAACTGTAGAGCAAAACAAATACCTTCTCCATGAGGCCGCTAGGGATCACAAGGTTCTCGTAGTGAGACAATTACTAGCCAAAGATCCCAAACTTGTGCTCCGCAAAGACTTAGATGGAAGAGTCCCATTGCACTGGGCTGTATCGTCGGACGATAAGGAAATTGTGTCAATGTTGCTTCATCCTTGGATTGTTGCATCACGTGAAAGAGGAGGAGAACCAGTGAAGAAGTTTGATATTGATATTGACGAGTTGACAGATGACGCACATTGGACCCCGCTACATATCGCATGTTCCATAGGAAATTTAGAAATCATCCAACTTCTACTTGAGAACGACCCTGCGCCTACCATTGACCAGAAGACTGGATCAGGACAGACTGTTGTTCATTTGGCCACCTCAAAATCATTCTACGAGACGTTACGGATTCTCATCACCAAATACCACGCTAGCTGTCGCGTAAAAGACTCTAAAGGTCAATATGCCATCCACAGGGCTGCGTCTATTGGCTCTACTAAGATCATCGAATTGCTTGCTAAAACTGGGAAGTCTCCATTGAACGCGAAAGATAGTTTTGGATGGACTCCAATGCATCATGCCCTTGCTGAGGGACATGGTGATGCTGCCTTAGAGTTGGTCAAATTGGGGGCGGATCCCTTAATTCAGGACAATGAGGGTAAAACGCCTCCGGAAGTGAGTGTGGATAGAAAGGTTGAGATATATTTTGTGAGAGCCTTGAAGGAACTTGGAATTGATCTTGCTGAGAAGGTTTGATTTCTGCCGGCGGGGACAAATTAGCGATACTGTTTATTGTTTGTAGGTACTACACTACTGAAAATCTTTTATGGACAATACATTGATGATCGTACAAATTGTTTCATATTTGAGTGTCGCCATATCTATATATAATACTGTAAATGCGGGAGTCATGATATCACTGGCTGGGCTTTTATGTGTTCATAATCTATAATAAGCAGTAAAGGGATATGGTATGGTATCAAATGTGATAAATAAAGTAATACACTCCCTATTGACGGTAAATAGACATACGCCGGCTACTTATGACGTGAAACTTTCCTCGTGGAACCGCAAATCATTCTCATTAGCCCAGATCTTTACTTTATCAATCAATCCCTGAGGTCCCACACCAAGAACCCATACCTTGTCCAAATTCTGCCTATAGTCGTAGCATTCTGGAACGAAACATTGAGACGCATCGAGGGGCGTTTCAAGATCGCTTAAGGCTGTATTAGCGGCACCCGAATGCTCTGAGGAGCTGAATATTTTATTAAAGTCGATTTCAGTTTCATCATCACTCGAAGAATGATCAGCCTTATAGAATTTATTGGAATTGGAGGATGGATACTTGAGATAGTTTTCGCTTGCATGATTATTAGATGAAAGCCCACATTCTTCTGAATTATCAAAGTCTTCGTCCTCTGATTCTTCCTCAGAATCACTGCCACCATCACATTGGTGCTGAACACACCATTTGAACTCCTTATCACCAATTGTTGGTCTCCCCTTGTATATCTTCAACAGATTCAAAGCTTTATATTTTTCACTGTTGATGTTCAAATTACGGTTGGAAATATTGGCATTTGTTTTGACTTTTTTGTCCAACACAGCACCAGCTGAGGCTTCGTTATCCAAATAACCCTTGAGATTGTACACGGCCTTGTTTGTTTCCAGATTGGCAGATATCGTTTTGGAAAAAGTTGAGGCAAGTTTGGATTTCCCAGAAGATGCCCTTGCACGGCCTGAAGTAATATTCTTCGACGCATCTGTGTTGGTGACACGCGAGATATTGACTGTCACATTATCGGCATTGATACCTCTGATATTATCATCATCAAATCGATTGTACGAAGAAGGTGAGGCAGCAGCAGACGAATCAAGATTTAGAGTTGACATGAGAAGATGTCTCAACGACTTCTTCCTCACTATTTTCATTTCCCCTGAATCAGGCAAGTTTGGGCTTGGATATCCCAAATTCTGGTCGTTTCTGAGATTGGAAGAGGTGGACATATATGAGGATAAAGATTTAGAGCGTTGTCTGATGTGAAGCTCGCCGTTAGCTTTGCTTGAAGAAGCAGTTCCGGCATGACTGTTAGAGAAAACGTCGTTTCTACTAGCACCAGAATCAGTATTTGCAGTGTCAGCAATAATTTCTGACTCAAGAGAGCCAAAATTTGAAATTTTTCCGTTTGTTCCTGATAGCAAAGGCACTTTATCAGTGTCCTTGGCAGGTGATGAAGTCGGCACCGAGGGGTCTTCTTCTGGATCGTCATCAAAGATCTCTTCTAATCTCAAATTTCGGTCAAAAATGTCGTCTTTTTTGAATCCTGCACTGGTGATGTAAATCTTGATAGCACCAATGTCGACATTTTTGTAGAACTTGAAGATTCTCAAATCGCGCACATCTTTTATGACCCATATGATTCTCGAAGGAATACCTTTGATGTTTAAGAGACGAAGCAAAGGAAGAGCCACAGATATCCCTGAACCACCAACAATCATCAATAACCGAGAAGGAAGCACTTGGAAATCCTCGGAGATGGATACTATATCACGTCTGTGATCAGGTGGACACGGTTCCGAAAGAATTCCGGGGCAGCACAGAGAAACCCCGTTGATTTCTGACTGAGAGCAAGAGCTGGTAAGCCACTGAAGAAAATTGAGCCCCTTGGTGAAGAGAGAGAACACTGTTCTACTCTTGGTAGCACCATTTCTCGTATATATTGTAGGGGAGTAGCTTATGAAATCAAAATCAGGATCATAGGAACCAGTGATGTAATATTCAGCCCCATTTATCAACTCAAACTTGGAGTTTCTGATAACCAACATAACAGATTTGTCGCTGGGTAGCGAGGATATAGTGAATGGATGGGCCAACGGCACCAAGAACCTGAAGAAAAAGTTCTTGAATGGATTTCTGTATCTTCTTTGAATTCTGAGATGTGCACATGGAAACTTGGAGTGTTTGAACTGCCAACGGCCTTGCGGAATTGTGTCTTTGGGGATCTCCACAATGGTCAAATTCGCTGAAAGTCGGTACACTATGATATTGACTAGCGAGGTGTTGGTCAACCTAAGGACAATCTGATACGAAAGAACTGCAATGTTGGTGATTGTGATGAAAGTAGCAGGTGGTCGCGAATGCATATAGAGACATGCCGTAAGAGTCCAACTAAGTATATAATGATTGATGTAGAAAGTCAGGAACTGTGCACGTCGAACTGGGGAAATAGAGGTCACGATTATTATGAGGAAGCACGCTAGGGCAAACCATCCATAGAGATTGGCCACCTTCCATATTTTATGAACTGTGTGTGCGTGGAAGAAGTATGCAACATATATGACAGTATGTAGCACTGCCTCAAGAACGACAATCCGCGAAAGCCATTTATGTATGGGTATGAGCGTCAAATAAAGTATCTTAGGCAACGGGGAAGGCCTGAGGGTTAAAAAGAACACCGTGGGAAGAAGTGCGGCTGAAACGCGGCCCAACCGTTTGGTGATAAACATGAGGTCATTCTGGGTCTCTGGAAGGACCACCAACAACGATACAACAGTCCAGAACGCTATTATTTTGATAGTTCGTGTGTTATGGGAAACTAGCCACGAATACATCCATTTTCGCATTCGTATGGCTATTCTGTCAGGCAGTTCATGGGCTCCTGTGTCTGCTGTGCTGTATTCAACATCAAGTGCAAGGGAGCGGACTCTCTTCAACAACCAGTAATGAAGCCTCAGATATAGAATGTTGTAGACCGGTAGTACAACTATCACGATGCACACCGTGAGATATATCGTGATGAAGCCGTACTTCTTGGTGACGAGCTTCCGGAGGTGCTTGTAATTAGGGGAGATATCGTCCACCCAATGGGGAAACTGGTAAAACAGACTATTGCACATAGTATTGTTGAACTTCTGGAATAAAGGACTAGGGAGCATTTTGCTGAAGGCGGACATTTATGGACGTAAGGCTGGATCAAAAGGCACAGAACTATCCATGGTCTTGAGATACTGGCAAAAAAGTATCCACAAGAAAAGATAGTCTAGAAAGCAAACCTAAGCTGCCATATAAGTATCTATTTCTGAGGAAACTGAGAGTCTATGCATGCGTCGTATATCTACCAATGTTCTAAGTCATCGGGACACAAACCATGATGTCTTTTAACGACGGCAAAATGACGTATGGGGTGTTTTTACAAAAGTCGATCCAGAACGATTAGTTTTTTCTTCAGTACTGAAGGAAAAATTCACAACAAAAAAAAATAAAATGTTTTTCCACGCCGAGGACGGAACTTTTCTTGCTGATCTTTTAGATAAACAGTTGCTGTTATTGTAACCATTGCTTTTTGCCTTTAATTTAGGGTGTCGAATCCAATCTGAGGCTGAATCCGATTGGCAATGTGGAAGTCTAGAGAATGTTGCTCTGCCAACTAA
This sequence comes from Saccharomycopsis sp. NRRL Y-5750, assembly GCA_030564765.1. Lineage (NCBI taxonomy): Eukaryota > Fungi > Ascomycota > Saccharomycetes > Ascoideales > Saccharomycopsidaceae > Saccharomycopsis > Saccharomycopsis sp. NRRL Y-5750. Next base: position 39,851 of record JAKTZD010000061.1, read on the forward strand.
ATTTCCTGGGGCGACAAGTCAAATTATTAGTTGCTGTCGTATACGTATATGTGCGAGCCGGGGTGGTTTTCGCCTGACACATGCGCATTGCCTATCCCTGCCCTGTTGCAGTGTGTTAATTAAATTATCTCATTAATTAAATGCAAGCTAATGGCATGGGCACGAGGAAATCAATTTTGACTCCCGGGTTTGATCAGCTTTTTAACACTCTCAAAGGAGTTATATAATGCATCTCGAAATAAATTCGCCAACAACCACGCCATATTCTCCCTCATATTAGTAAATTCCCGCCGTTGCTAACAATGCATTGGCATGCCCCACAGAAACAACCCTGGAGGTAGCTGGATATGTGCCCGGGCACATAACCAGCGGCAATGAGGAAAAGCAGGAACAAGCTGATAAAGGCACAAAAAGTGCGAAAAACAGAAAACCGCAGCATTTGTATGGAATGAACACTTGTTTGATGGACCCAAACATTGGGAAGAAGTTGTTCCATTGAGCACCACCGGACCGTTGACACGCAAAACTGGTCTTTGAGCGAGTTATTTTGTTGCCCGGAAACACATAGGGCGCGTAAACAGTTGTCAGGTCACCGTTGAAGCCCTCAAAGCGACGCGATAAGAAGAAGAAAAAACTGATAAAAGCAATCTCAGCCATTCGCATTATTTCTTTCGTATGCAAACAGCAGTCGATCTCCGCTTACAATTCTTCCAGCACCCCAAAGCTCCTTAAAATCCATCTCTAAGGGCTCTTACATTCCAACTCCCATAAGTTGTATCTTTCCCTATCCCCAACTACTCAAGATGCAACCCAAAAAGAAGGTTGCAATGCCTCTTTTGAGGACCAAATTTGAACTTGAAGACGAGGACGACTATCGCACAATGATCAGTCCAATTGAAGAACGTGAGGAAATCTCGCCTGTGGCCACCAAAATAAACCCATTCCAGGATTCCCGCCTCAACCATCACCATCACCATATAGCTGCTCAGCACGCCCATTCCAGCAGTCTTCCTACATCTCTAGTGATAGACACAAAGATTGCCTCTCCCAGTGCTACACTAGCTAGTTCGACGCTTCCAAGTGCAAATATTATAGATGAGACCCTCTCTCCCTCTCTGACGTTTTTGTCTCCTACATATAGCAGCAACAGCAACAACAATGGGTTTTTATCCCCTAATGACGCTCATAGTCATAGCCATGGTCGCAATTCGCGTGTTTCTAGCTATGGAAACAGACGTGCAGTGCCAAAAATGGCAGCGTACGAAAACGACGAGGATTTCGAGGTTTCAGGTGACTTTTCTTTCGGAGCTGGCTCCGCATCAATTGATAAGAGCATTGATAGTCACCATAGTCACAGTCCAGAGGCAGAAGGCCATGATCACGGCCACAGCCACGAACATAGCCATATTAGCCACGATCACAGCCATGGCAGCCATGAAAGTAGCCACGGTAGCCATAATAGTCACGATCACAGCCATAGCGACCATTCTTGTGAGTTTCACGACGAACACAAACCCAATCCTCTTGTCAATCTTGTATCATATTTCTTCCCATTCATTAATGATTCTCCTGATGATGATAGTGCGCTTCAAAAGGCTTCTCTTGCAAGTTCAAGCAAGTCGGTGTTTGCTTTTATCAAGCAGCTTTATGAAAGCAAAGACACCAAGAGTATTTTCCGCTTTTTGGTGTTGAACTTCACCTTTATGTTTGTCCAGCTAGTGTATTCCTTCCGTTCTAGATCGCTTGGGCTTTTCTCAGACTCGTTGCATATGTTGTTGGACTGTTCTTCCTTAGCAATTGGGCTTTTTGCAAAGATCATTTCCAAAAAGATCCTGGACATTTTCTACGACACCCCGTCTCTGACGGCTGATCATCACGGTTCACACAATCATTCTCACGATCACGACAGCTGTGCCCACGATCATGAAGATCATGATGGACATGGACACAGCCATACTGACGCAACATTATCTACATCATTACATATTCACAAAAACGGGAAGCAAAATAGCTTGAGCTCTACATTGACTGGGAGATATCCCTTTGGTTTGGCAAGAATCGAAACATTGGCAGCGCTTGTGAATGGGATTTTATTGCTCTCTATTGTCCAAGACATTCTTTTCCAATCTATTGATAAGATCATCAACCCGGTTTCTTTGAGAAACATCAACGAATTGTTGGTGGTCAGTATCCTAGGTCTTCTTGTCAACCTTGTGGGGATATTTGCTTTCAATCACGGCCACGGAGACGACGAGGAAGAAGACGACCATGGCCATGGTCACAGCCATTCTTTGAAAGGTTTGTTTGGATTTGGAGGCTCGTCGGAAACCAACAGCCATTCCCATGCTAATGGAGAACACCATCAAACTCATACCCATGACGAACATGATGGTCACAATTGCCAAGAACACCATGAAGATCACGACTCGCCACCAGTACAGCCGTTGATTAACCTCAACAATCCAGACTACCCTGACCAAGGCTTTCCAACTGACAGTCATATGAACACCAATATAAGTAATGGTGCTAGTAGCAGCAATGGTGCAACGCACAATGATACTGGAATTTTCTTGCATATTTTGGCTGACACATTAGGGTCTGCCGGTGTTATATTGTCTACGTTATTGATGAAGTTTTTCCCGAGTGTGAAAGTTCTTGACCCAATATCGTCGTTGTTCATCATATTTTTGATTTTGATATCTTCCATCCCGCTTCTCAAAAACTCGTTTTTGAGTTTGTTGTTGATCATGAATCCAAAGGAACCGGCAGGAGACTATAGCTGTGCGGAAAATTTAATCAAAGAGCTTTTGAATGATTTGTACGAAATCCCAGGGATTGTCGATATTTCATTGATCAGAATATGGAAGGATGAGGTTAATGGTGAATCGCTGTCGGGACATTCCCATTCCCATGGTCCATCAGAATCAAGTCATTGCTCTGATTCCGCAGACAAAAGAAGCGGTTTGATTGGATATGTCCATTTAGTGTACGCAAATGGAGAGAACTCGACAATTCTTAAAAAGAGATGTGAGAAGATCGCTATGGATCAGTACAAGGTGGACATTTTTATACAACTTGAAAACGAGCAATGGAATGTCATCAAATGAGTGAACTACGCTATTTGCACCCTTACTTCTGTTACTTGTGTTATTTTCCCTTAAATTCGTCCGGGATTCGGACAATTTTGTTTATTCGTCCAGGATTCGAACCGAGGACGACTCGCATTAGCGAAAGAGCAGGTAGTGGCTGAGCTACATAGAATGCATTGTAACTGTATGTGGTTAGAAACTATAATCCCCCTTAATATAAAGGTGTTAAAATAAAGGATAACTCGAATACTGCCAGCCAAGTGTGTAGAAAAGATGTGAGATAGATTGATTGTCGCTCTTGACATTATTGACGTAGTTAGAATAGTAGCGACTGTTATTCAATACAGAGAGTTTGAGAACTACGCAGTGTGACCATTTTAGTAATTGATAGTAATCGTGTCTGTAAATTGTATTGGGATGAAATAATTGTGGACTTGTCGGAACCCACGATACGGACAAATGGCAAAAAGAAACCCACCACAACACCTTACTACCAAAGCGATACACTAAACTACGTGGATGCACAACTGAATTTCACTCGCTGAGCATAAACTTTCACTCAAAAAGGTTTCAAAAGCCCTTGAGCCCGTCCTCGGCTCGTTGATCCAAGCGGTTAGCAGTCAAAGCTTGAGCTTGGTGGCCCTCAAATGTATGGTTGGAGCCACCGACATTGAATGCCCAAAGTGCAGCGACAGCGAACCACTCCCGTACCGTGTATTTATGTGTGACGGATGGCACGAAGAACAAAGACACTTTGGTGTCAATAGAGACGTCTTTCAAGAAATTGTCAAATAGTTATACAAAATCCACGGATCTCAAAATGCCACAACGGCGGACTAAGTTCCGTTGACCCTTCTTTCAGCTTCTTCTTCTGAATACTAACCCACCAACCACTGCTCCCATTAATGCTGGAGTATGTGCAACTATACGGGATAGTACACCTTTGTATACTAGGTATTCTCGACAAAACTCGATCGTGGAACTTTCGTTCTGATAATGACAAACAATAGTATCACACACAGGGAGCAAATAAGCCCCCAATACTCTTCAAGGAGAGGTTTTTATTCTGTGCAGCTTTTCCTTCTGTGATACTTCTATATATATCGCCAAAGGCGCGTGATGAATTCTATACAGTAGTTTAGAGTGCTAGAATGAAATACATGTTATCTATTCTTAGCTCTCAAAAAGTACACAAGGATAGATAACTAAAAATGCACGTATGAAAAGAGTCACCCAATCAAATAGGAGGTCCTGTAAGCAATATTAACAGAAATATCAATTGCAGTCACCAATCAGCAGCCTGAAGGCACCTTGAGCCGAACCTCGACAAAGCAAAAGTTGTGGTTGTCGTGCTCTACTATTGATATGATAGTCACAGTCACAGTTAAAGATGCAGTGTGTCTTTTTTGGGATTAGGACAGCTCGTGTTTACAAGAGAATGTGGCGACTGCGCTACACAGATTACTTGGTAGTTATAACTACAGTAGTGTCGTAGGCACCACGTAGTTTGAATATTAGTGATTGATATTGCGCTTACTTTTCCATCAAAAGAGTTACTCAAGTAGATGAGTGGTCAGCATTCAAAAGTCACTTTGGGTTCACCAAAACTGTTGACTCATTGAGGTTAGCTTTGTAGCACAAAGTCTAGATGTTGGGAGGTGCTATGCGTACATCGACGGGCTCTGTGCCAAACCTAGCCCTTAAAGTAATTTTATAGCCCTACGTAAACATCCCGTGCCATACACGTGCATTGTGACCTTTTTAGTTATCTTTTTAGTTTTTCTACCCATTTTTTTCCGTCTTCTGCTAAAAAAGTGTCCCCACAGAAAAAAGCCCTTCTCATAGTAAAACCAACGAGGAAAAATGAAGCCAAATTTCCGGGTGACTTCTGAGTTTTTCAGCGATCGATTTCGATATATCTTTCAACCTTGATCGGTCGTCAACTTATTGCACAGAATATTTTGTTAAGAAATGTGATATTGGGATTTTTTCGCCCATAGTAAAACGAATTACAAGGACAAAAAAAATTTTCAGCGCCAGGAAAAAAAATCAGAAAAATTTTTAATATTGAGATTTTGTATTTCTTCTTTTATATATTTTCAACACTGCTAACCTTTAACTTGTTGTTGATTCTTATTATTATACTTCGATATATTCAACTGAAAAGGAAACAAGAATAACAGGCTCGTATCTCCAACATGTCTTTACCTGAATCTTTCAACTTAACTGCTGACGACGCCAAGTTGTTATTGGCTGCCAACACCCACTTGGGTTCCAAGAACGTTCAAGTATGTATATGAATAATCCATCACCATCATCATCATTCATTGTCATGATCGTCTTTGCAAGTGTCATTCATCGTCAAATGGGAAAGGGTTTTATCCGAGTGCAAGGGAGTGTCAGAGACTATTTATATGAATTCATCAAAAGTAAAAGGCGTATTTTCAATGAACATAAAATGCATCTGAATGAACATCTAAAGGGTAAACTTAGCAAAGGGCACATCTACATCTCAAATTGGCTGTAGTAATCAATTCACCGAAACGTCTGGTGACGAGGCCCGTTCAAATTCATGAGCGACTTGCCACTAGTAGATCAAATTCTCAACTTGATGCGCGCAGTTGGTATATTCCATCGTCCATTAGCCGGAGCCATGCTGCAAATATGGCTGCAACCAGCTTTCGTTTAGAAACCAGAGTCGGAATTGAACTACTATTTTGATCACTGAGAAAAACTTAGCATTCAATTCTAGTAAAAACGAATCAATGACATACAATGATCGGGATGAGAAAGCATTTCAGCCAGCAAGAGTTTGTTACTAACAAAATTTTTTAGGTTCACAACGAGCCATACGTTTTCAAGACCCGTGCTGATGGTGTTAACATCATCAACATCGGAAAAACCTGGGAAAAGATTGTTCTTGCTGCCAGAATCATTGCTGCTATCCCAAACCCAGCTGATGTTGTTGCTGTCTCTTCCAGAACTTTCGGTCAAAGAGCTGTCTTGAAATTCGCCTCTCACACCGGTGCCACTGCCATTGCTGGTAGATTCACTCCAGGTTCTTTCACCAATTACATCACCAGATCTTTCAAAGAGCCAAGATTGATCATTGTCACTGACCCAAAAACCGATGTGCAAGCCATCAAAGAATCCTCATACGTTAATATCCCAGTCATCGCTTTGACTGACACTGACTCTCCAACTGAGTTCGTTGATGTTGCTATCCCAACTAATAACAAAGGTAAACACTCCATTGGTTTGATCTGGTACTTGTTGGCCAGAGAAGTCCTCAGATTGAGAGGTACTTTGCCAGACAGAACCGAAGAATGGTCTGTCATGCCAGATTTATACTTTTACAGAAACCCAGAAGAAGTTGACTCTACCCCAGAAGCTGGTGCTGAGGGTGCTGAAGCTTCTGCTGAGGGTGCTGAAGAAGCCGCTGTTGAAGCCACTGAAGAAGCCGCTGCTGACTGGGCTGCTCAACCTGAAGAAGCTGACTGGAGTGCTCCAGCTGGTGAAGCCGCTGCTGATTGGGCTGAATCTACTGAAAACGCTAATTCTGCTTGGTAAGCAATTTTATAATAAATAAAATTAAAAAATACACCTTCCCATCTTTTCTCTATTTATGTTAAGTAAATGTTTGTTTCCTTTTTCAATATAATAAGCGTCTCGGTCGCATGGTTGGAAAGTGTGCGTAGGCAAGGAGTAGTAATATCATTCTTCTCCGCCTGGAAGAAACCTGTCCGTAGGCAGCTGTGATCTAAGTCACTGATGACTAAAAAAGATGTCGTTCATTTAACGTAATATTACACAACATATATTTTGTGTATGTTGTGTGAGAGTGACAGGCAAAAAAAAGTGAATCCCGGGGTACGTACTCCCGAAATCTGTTGATTTTACCACCCGTGTATTACAATGCAGGTAGATGAACAGAGTGAAAAAATTGAAAATAAACGAGAGCGCTGTTCATGGAAGGATTTAAGGATAAACGAGTACGCTATGTGGGTAAGGCAAGCATAATGTGAAAATCGATAGACCGCAAGAGCAGCTCGGACACTCGCGTTTGTCAAGCTCGTTGATCCTCAAAACTTAGCAGCGTCATCGAATAGCGACCAAATAAATATATTAACACCCTCTAAAAAATGGGAGACAATGAAATTGATTTTTTGGCTGATCCGGGACTCAATTAAAGGACGACTTGCATCAGTGAGAGTATGTGACAACAGGACTACCTTGAAATTTTTTTATAATAGCACTGTAATGATGTTTGTGATAATTAAAAATAATTCTGAATTGGCGAGCCAAGTCCCGTAGAAAAAAACTTAAGTTTAACCAAGTGTCACTCTCGACGGTGGTGACCTGGCTAAAACTACTCTATAGTGTCGCATTGACTGTAATTCTATTGAGAAAACTTGACGCCATGCATGTAAATTTTATACTGAATCTTCCTGTTCCATGAATAATTTACTCGAGGAGAATATGTGGGTGACATTCAAGTATAACTTTAGCTTTACCAATTTGCTAAGATATATCTACCTACTATAGTGCCTAAATAATGTCATGCAGATTGTACGTCTTACCCTAGGAGTTATTGAGCACTGCAATGTCACATGAGATAATGCTTCTGTGGGGAATTACATTTTTAAGGTGCTTGGGGGTCTTTCACATAATAGTAAAGAGAATACAACTGTGCGATTAATTGCGTCTTTCAACGTTCTTTCGTGACTCCTTAACGATACTGTTATCTCCGCTTAATTACTCCCGCGCATCTATAATTCGATCTGACCGAAGCGAGCCTTCAAACTCTAAAGTCTACAGATCATCCGCAACCTCTACTCGAACCCGAACACCCCATGACGACATCTCTATGAACCTACCATGGACGGAAGCACCCATTGTGGCTTATCGAGTCTCTCTTTAAGCTCAAACCCTCAACTTTGATACGTTCCCCAAGCGACAAGTTTCCTCTGGCCAGCTTGTCACTGCGAAAAACTGACCTACCAAGTATGCAAAAAAACACGAAAAAGAGAAAAGATCCAGATTCAAAAAGAAACAGGAAAAAAGTGCCTTTTGATTTCTGTATATCTCGTGTCATCTGAGTTGGCACTTTCACTTATTCACGTACTGAGATAGACTTGCTTCGTTGCTAGCCAAAAATCAGCAAACAGCAGAGAAGCATGGGGAAAAACAACATCAGCAAAGCTTTTCAAAAGTTCTTGTACTCGTTTCAAACCGAAGACAGGTACGCAGACTATGACTCGAAAAATGCAGACGCCTCTTCTTCTGGAAGAAGACGTTCTTCCTCGCTCTTTCTGTCACCTCTGAATCTTTTGACATCACCTGTGTTGTCAAACTCCTTTAACTCGCCCGACGCAACAGCCCTTGTGGGCGATTTTGATATTAGCAACGAAGGTGTCAGTGAAACGATTCTTGCTTGGCGACACATCGAGTTATGGACAAACAGACACCTCACCGACGTGACAGGATCTCTTAACCCGCCTGTGACGCGGAACGACATTTCTAAAGCGGAAAAAGACTTGAATGTTGAGTTCCCGCAGTCTCTCGTAACAAGTCTTCGTATACATGACGGACAGGACTTCACTGGGTCGCTCATGGGCAATAGCGGGTTATTTTTCACTTTAGAACTCATGTCGCTCGACAAGATAGTCCAGCTCACGAGAATATGGCGAAAAGTCAGCGACAAGGTCAACACCCGCATTCTCAAGGATAAATTAGACTTTGATTTGTCCAAGCTCAAATCACCTGAAATTTCATACGACAACAACTTTCACAACATGGGAAAATCGTCCCGTGGCGGAGCAAGCGGCAGCAGAAACAGCAGCGGCGCTTACCAGTCCTTAGACACGTTTAATTATGTGGTGAACGCAAGTTTGGAGGAGGATCTACAAAACAGTGTTGATCGTCACGATATAACCAATCGTTTGGGGGATATAAACACTATGATATCCTCACCAACTCTCTCCAGCAACGGAATGCAATCTCCAAATTTTTCAGTGCTGTCGCCCACTAACACATCCCGCAGACCGCAAACAAGACAGCACAGTTTTCCGCCTGGATTTATTCAGCAGGTTTATGCCCATGCCGACTGGATTCCTGTTTTAACCGATAATGCAGGAAACCACGTCGGTATTGACCTTTCCCCCGGCCCTAAAGGAAAATACGGACAGGTTATCCTTTTTGGACGCGAGTTTGACACCAAATACTTTGTTGCTGACACTTGGGGCGATTTCATGTTGATGTTTGCCAAAGATTTGGAAAGCGGAAACTATATGATCCGCAGCGATGACCTTATAGACGATATCATGGAAAGCGAGAGCGAGTTGGTATTTTGGGACAAGGCAAAACGCATGGAAAGAAGCTACTTTGATGTGATGAAGGAGCGGCTGATTAAATTCTACGAGAAGTTGCAACAGCATAAATCTCCAATTCTTGAGGAGGATGATGATACAGTTGCTGATCATTCACAAGCTAAAAATGTCCCTATTGATGATGCTACTGCTGATAAGCACCGCAGCGCTGATGTTACTGCGGCTGCTGCTAACGACACTGTCGTTTCTGCGGCTACAAAAGACTACACATACGATGAATCGGAATTGTTGGACTTTGAAGACAATAATCACGCGATACTTGATCGTCAATTTTCTGTGAGCAATCCTGCTTATGAATCACATATCCCGGGTGATGTTCCTGCTCTAGCAGTACCACCCCCAGCTCTTCGCGCAGCAAGTCTTATAAATAACGAGTATGTTTCCTCTTCGGAAACCGTCTTCATGGACGCGTCTTTGGATATTGCTCAAAGCACTGGTGACATCAATCCATATAAGAACGGATTGATTTTGGGTTCTACTGAAGGAATTGTCACATCAGCCACTAATCTTGTCGGTGGACCAGCCACTACTGTTTCCACCAATAGTACCCTTAATTCGGGTAGATCGCACACTGGCATGGGTTTTGTGGTGGCAGGAAACCAAATAGGAGGCAACTTTGTCAAACAGGCGACTTTTTCGGAGACCTCGTCTTCTAACTATGAGTCGATGGATACTGCCACGCCATATATTTCCAGTCATATTCCTGGGGCACCCAGCATAGTGTCTACTATCACTCCAGGCAAGGATGGCCACAATGAAGCTGATATTCTTAAACTAAATGATCAGTTTGAGACGATCGCGATATGACTCAATATTCTTCTTTCAGCACATGCTATTTGATTTTCTTATGACAATGTTCATTACTACAATATTTCTGTCTTGCTACCTGTGCTCAGCTCTTGCCGTTTTGTTTCCCTGCATCACACGTGACTACTATCCTCTCTTTGCTCCCGTATTCAGTATATCGTTTGTACATAAAACCCAGTGTATCATATTGTTCGACTACTATTATACCTGTATTCATAAAACACGATGTATCATATTGTTTGACTAGTATTAGACCTGTCTTCATAAAGTCTAGTCTATCATATTGTTTTGAATATTACATTACATATATTCATAAAATTAATGTATCATATTGTTTTGACTATTACTATACATTGCATTACTATTGTGAACCAGCCGAAATTCACCAAATAATTCGTTGAATAACATCAGGCTCGCTATCCCAGCGGAATTCAAACGTCACAAACACGCTGAAGATCACGAGATCCAACACCAACTGCCAGAAAAACTCTAACAAGAGCTTCCGAAGCATAAAGTCGTTTCTCGAAACATAGCTCCGAACAGAGTGTTCTGGCGCAATGTTCACGAGAAGTCTCCAGTAAAAGTACGGAAGTATATAATATCTTGGCTCGATTAAAGGTGAAGGCACAAGTGTGGCGATCACCGCAACAATATATGCAAGAAGCACGACAAAAGAGTTATAATTCATACCTTCTTTTGAATCAATATCCTTAAATTTTGTGACTTTGATCTCAGTCACGGGTTTTCCCTTTTGCTTTCCATCTTCATCGACACGCTTCTCATTGACTATAACAGTCGGATAGTCGGGAACAGCAACCGGTACTGAGAATTGCTTGAGAATCAAGTAGACGCAGACGTGGTAAACTGGAATAAGCAAATATCTGGAATATGCATTGTAATCTATAATTCTCCGCCAGATATAGAATGTATAGTGGCGATTATCTGCAAGTAGGAACGGATGGACAATGGTAAAGTATCTTATTGAAACTGCCATCAAAGCATACATCGCTACCGTTCTTAAAATGTTGAAGGCACTGCCAAATGTGAAGTATAAGTATTGTTTGATAGTGGTGAACGACATGAATACGGGCCATGACAAGAAAACTATCATGGATGCACAGTAGTAAATCTGTGGTATATGAGCTGATATTGAATGGTTCAGTTTGTCGCCAAGCGTGATCCCGCCATTATAAGCCACAAACCCAACAAACGAGACAAACACAGCTACAAACGGCACGAGAAGGTTGAAGTTTTTCAAAGAGTAGTCGATAAAGATAGCTAGCTCTTTCAACTGATGATTTTGAAAAAACTTGGAGTGTCGTTCCTCAAACTTTTCTTTGACTATGTTTGACTCTTCGATGTACTTGTTGTTTAGTAATATCACAAGATTAAATGCTGCCCATACAATATTAGTCTGTCTAAACCAAAGACTGGCAAAAGCCAATCCTGCAGCAGAGATTGACGAGAAACGGAAGCTCACTGGGTGCTGGAAGCAGACCAAAAAGGAGCTTAGAATAAGAATCGTAGACCAAACATCTGTGTAAAACAAACCTGTATAGATCGCCAAAAGAGGGCAAAGAGGGAACGTAACAAAAGTAATCTTGAGTGGAAATCTATTACGGAATGGCGCAAGAATAAAGAATGGAAAAATTAGTGCCCCACCAATGAAATTTATGGATCTTAACATGACCATGTCACATTCGATAGTAATCCCAAATAGTTCCCCAACCATATGGGCTACCTTGTGACATGCAAAGGCTAGATAGTAAAGGCCTGGCGGAGTGGTGATTTTGTCGTCCCAGAACCCAAAATTGCCGTTACAAAACTGCTGGGCTTGCGGAATATGGAAGATTTCGTCAATGAAAGGGGTCTTCGCGTACTCGATAGCCACATGGTAGAACACAAAAAACATGAAAAGGGTTCCGAACGGTGCAATCATCAAGAGATTCAACCAAAACACGTCATTAACCTCGTCACGTTTGTTTCTCTCAAGCATAATGCCTCGCCAGTACAGGTCGTCATCCATGCTGGCAGACGGGGTCTTTGCATAGAGAAATCCTTCCTCATCGTAACGTAGCTTCTGGGGCTGCCCCTTCTGCTCTGCTAACTTTTCTTTCTTCTTATCAGCTAGTAAGCCATCCAGGCTTGATTCTTTCTCTAATTCTGCCATTTCTGCTGCTAAATTGCTTATAGTGAATGAGGTCTAATGGGACACTCTGTTCAAGATGAGCTTTCTTGAACCGATTGGTTTGGCTGTTCTGTGCTATTTTTCAACTCTGTGTTCTTATCAGTGACTATGTACCAGTAGTGCGGGTCATATAATTAATAGTTGGAAAATAAAAGACTTCAAACCTATCGATATATCGGATCCTATAGGGTGGCTTTCACAGTCAAGATCCAAAAAAGGTGAAGACCGTACAAACAACCAAATCAAGCAACAGATACGTAGCGATAGAATGAACAAGTGATGGTACCTTCTCCTACTGTCAGTCATTTTGTTGTGAGCCTATTAACGATACTTACTGTAATCAATGCCAGTTTGAAGTCGGAAAATGTTTCTAGTATCGGGGTTCTATCTCAACGAGATGCCACAATCAACAACACCATTAACACGATACCGAAGCTTGGTATAAGCATAACTGAGTGTATTTTTAAGCCGTTTGGCTACTCTACAGACTCGTTCGACTATATCTCAGATCTTATGGAGACCGATGAGGGCATATCCACCTTCCTCGTCGATATCTACTATAATGGCTACACAACAGCCAATGGTGAAGGCGTGTGGGTTCTAGATCCAGGCATGGACGTCAGCAATTCAAGTACAGCAAATAATAACACCAATTTCACCTTAGATAATTTGCTTGATGTGATATCCGCAAAGGTCAATTCGAAGTTTAATTCGCGGGTGCATAGCAACGTCTACTATCTTGCATTCAATCTCCAAATTCTTGGCTCAAATTCTTCACAGGCGACCAACGTCACAAGGGCATTTCAGCATCTATCTGTGCTATCAGACACCATAGAACATGCTTTCGGGGAGGCCTTGTTCACCACTGAAGATTTTTATAATAATGGCGGCATGTATCCAACGGTGTACGACTTCATGAACAGTCATGGCAAAAGAGTAGCGAGCTTTATATGGGGTGAACAGCTGGAAGTCTCGAACTCAATCTCAAACTCTACGTCTGGTTCGAATAATACTATTTTTCGTTGGAAAAACTCAACCACTGTCAATGACAATTACCAACTTGGCAAGAAATCGAGTTTATTGAACGCCATTTCCGGTTTTGAAGTAGTTGAATATAACGGCACGGAATTTCAAAATGTGACCAACAATGGTCTTGAAAACAACGTAGGTGTATTGGATCTGACTGGAAACGAAACTGACTGGAAATTTGCCAAAACTGATGGTGATGAAAGTCTAAACTTTTATAGAAATGTGCTACTATCTGGAGTTTCTGTCATATTTCAAAACGCGGATTTTTTCGTTCATCTGGGCAACGAGACTACTAGCGTGCTTAATAGAGTTGATGGTCTTTCTTGGACATGGCAACTACATCAACCAGTTCTTCCCTCTGTTGCCAAGGCTCGCTCAAATAACGATACCTACGATCTTCTGACCTCGTTGAGTACTGCAGTATCGCAGCAAGCATTCTCATGCGCAGTGCTTTACCAGGATGGTTGGTATGTTGAAAACTGCTACAATTATCACTATGTGGCATGCCAGAGCAACAGTAACCCATATAACTGGTTTATTACCCGCTCTACTCGTACATATTTCTATGCCAGCGATACGTGTACAGATTTTGAGAGCTGTGATTACAGCGACTGTTCCAATTACATTTTCACCTCAAGCATGCTCGATAACGTTCCAGGCTTACCTGGTGCCCCCAAAAATACTTCCGGGAGCTACTCTTTCTCGCTCCCAAAAACTAGTTCTCTTCAAACTTTTTTGATTGTCTTTTTGAAGGAAAACAACATCACAGAACCCGTGTGGATCGATTTTAACTCAATTGCAGTAGAGGGTTGTTGGACCAACGGTGGACCTAACGCGTTGTGCCCTTACAGCACGGTGTCAAACAAGAAATTCATCTCGATGGTAACCCCAGCATCTGTATTCATTTTGTTTATCTTATCTGTTATTTTCATTGTCAACACACAAAAGGTTCCGGTCCAGAAAAATAAAAAGTACTGGAAGAAACTAGTCCAGGACTTTACTAAAGATGAATACGAAGGCGTTCCTGCCTGATGCTCTTCTTTTGTGTATGCATATATTATACTCGAATGTTTCTATATCCTGTTTATTTAGCTTCTCGTCACAGTTTCGTAATCACCTCAGTAGATGCTCATAGCGGTGTGCTCCTTCTTGCATCTCAATCAAATCGCTGCCGTATGTTCCGAAGCATTGCGTGTTGGCAATCAATCCGTCTTTCACTGACCACACCTCGTAGAATCTAATTGTATTATCGTTTGTGGCAACACACACTGACGAAAAGTCAGGCGATATACCTGCCGAAAGTGCTCTAACATTCATCGATGCATTTACTTTCAACGTTCGAGTTAGTTTTGGGTATGTATACACACTGGCCAACAATGGCTCGTCAATATCAGAGAATCCGAAGGTTGCCAAAATTTCCTTTTTGCTGCGCGACCAGATCAAAGAGGTGATTTGACCTTTAGTCTCGATGGAGCTCAGAAGGGTTCCGCTACTTGTATGCCAAAATCTTATTGTTCTATCTTTACTCCCGCCACCTGTAGCCAACAAAGACTTTGACCATGGACAATAGGCTATCGCCTTGACCGCGGCTTTGTGACGCAAGTCAAATCTGCGGACAGGGTTCATTCTATCAGTAATGTCTATTATAGAGCAGACATTGTCATTGCCGCCAACCGCCAATTCTTTGAAATCGTTTGATACAATCATTCCTATATATATCTGTATTAGTAACTTGTTCAGTTTTTATGCTGCTTATCTCATTTGTACATACCGCAAACTTGTTGGTCATGACACTTGAACACTTTGAGAACAGACAATCGGTACTCGCTATTTTGAAATTCTAGACCATAATAAAATATTTCACCAACTTCGTTTCCTGCATAGAATTGATTTTCAGAATCAGGGATGGCGCAAATGCAGCAAATGCCTTTTCCTGTACTCAAGGTTGAAGCGAGCATCGTTCGACTTCGAGAATCGTACATCATCACTCTTCCAAACTTTGTTCCCGTAAGAAGATAGTTGCGGTTGGGATCAAACGATACAACTGTCACACTATCACCTATATCAACCATTGGCAAAGGCAAAGCACCAATAGAGGGGCTCCAGAGATAAACCTGAAACCCAAGCCCAACAGCAACTTCACCAGAGCTGTGTGACCAGCTAACCAAGTTCGAGTAAAAATCATTTCGTAACCCTGGAGCATCCAAAACCTTGTAGGGCATCAAAGTGCTTACGTTCACTCTTTTCTTGATATCGTGATTTCTCAAAAGATACCTGGGAAGATTATCAATCTCGTCCGCCAGGTAGCAAGCAATCTGTTGTGGTGGTATACTAAGTATTAAAGGCTCGATTAAATGTAATTTGTGCTGATAGGCTGTATTGTCACTGTCACCGATGAACCGAAATGGGGAGAAAAGGTGGTTTCTGCTTTTGTACTTGACACTCGAGGTTTTAAATAATGTTCCAAATTTATCTTTCTGTCTCTGATTATCGGAACGGTTATTGTTTTTGGAATCGCCATCATTTTGACAAGATGCCGACGATAAGGTGTCTTTACCATTACTTGGCAGAAGTAGGTGCGATTGCAAATTGCCTCGGTAAACAATCTGAGATGAAAAGTTTCTAGTTTGAAACCCAAGAACCCTATTCTCGATGCTCAGATCCAGTGCCTCGGCAAGTATCCCTTTATATTGGTAGAGCGCTGATTTGTTTATTTTAGGCAAAAATTTGGCGGTGATAATGCCACTATCGACAGCAGTAAAGTGTTTGTTTGTGGTGCCATCATACAATGCTTGTATTTGATATGGAGGCAGTAGAGCGTGGTAATTATGAGGTTGAAAGTCATTAGGTATGAGCCTATCCATGACGGGATATAAAGGTTTTGTGGCTGCCTGATGTTCGTTTGAGGTTATTTTATCTGTTTTTGTTATAGCACATAATATCAATCGCCCTTTTGCGCAGCCAGTCTTTTGTGTTTAGCGTGAGTGTTTTCTTTTATTGTTGATTATCAGCAACTTTTTTGATCAGACAATTTTGGTGAGTACTGTACTCAGAACAGCTCTTATTTGCTTTTGGAAGCAATTACAATTAGCTATATTGAGAAAGCTGATCAAAGCACACAAATTAAGAGGTACCAGCTAGTAAGCAAAATGAACCAAAATAATCAAAAGAAAAATAAAATATATTTATAGTGTGAAATTGTATATTACACTTCTCTTAGATCGAAATAGTTTTGAATTTCGTCAATTATTATTCCCTTTTTATAGACACTATTTGACGTACAACATCTTTGTTATCTTTGTGTTGCATTCACCTACTCAACTTGCAGGCACATGTTAAAACAAAAACGAAGAGTCTTTATGGAGTTTCATTAGCACCTTTTGTGCCCTGCATAGTTGAAAGTTAACGCTCGTTGACATGAGTTGCTTTCCATAGGCACACCCCAACATACCATTACCAACTTGTCAGGTCTAGACCCTAGGCCTTTGATTTTGGCATTTTGGATTGGTATTATTCTGTAATTCCAGGCGGTTTCTGACTTCCTGGTAATACATTGTCAATAGTTGCGCATGGTACTATGATACTTAAGTAACGTAGCATATGCTGTTGACATGACAATAACAAGCAGTGGTGCATTTCACAAAAAAAAAAATTAGTGATTGCTCTGAAAAATCAAGTAGCTCCTCGCAATCTACTAGAGAGACCTCATGTGGCCTAGAGCTTATTCAAGGTAACGAGAACCTTTTGCAGGTTCTGCTACACTTGTCGATTCAGTTGTAATATGACTTACAGTGTCGTTGGGCAGCGTTTACTCTCTCGAAATCTGCATCCGAGACTATTGGAAGTGGACAAACTACAGCTTTGGGAGTTTCATATGGATTCGATAATGGTCAGCTCTCGTTGAATAACATCACCTGTGTTCATTTCTGATAAGAAATTTCTAAGATTTGAGTTTTACCGAGATTTAAGTTCCCGACTATTCATGCCAGTGAAATTTTGCTGTACCGCGCACTTCTAGAACTCCTTCAAGGTGGCTGTTCATCTTTTCCTAATGGCGTTTTGATTATACTCACTTAAACCCTTTTAACTATAATATATGAAGTTGAAATCGAGGACGGCACAACTCGGCCTGCAAATCGCAAATCGCTTCTATCTTTTCAAAATTTTCACAAAGGGTGCTTGTTCGTTCAGCAGGGATAATACATAGATAACATTCGGCATTTGGCTGGTCTTATTTTGTCTACATCTCAATGTCTTTCCACGGGGCTGTGCTTGTATGTTTCTGAATGACAGATCAAGAACTGGGACATAATGACTGATTGATTGAAAACATTCCAAGCGTTCCTCGTATTGATTTTTCTTCTTTAAAGAAGCATGCCGCAAAGTTCTTGCATGCTAGACTGACTGAAAGCAGACAAAAACCCTATAGCCATCAAAATTCAGGCAGTTAGTAGGTCTTGGAAGCTTGCCAAATGGGGTTTCTGTTTTGTTTTCTTCACTCCCGTTGAGTCTAATTTTAAAACTGATAGCCAAGCCCAACTTGGTGAGTTGCTGTTTTTCAGAACAGATTTTGTGGTTTTAGTAATGGTGCACCTTTGATATGGGAACTAGCAAAGGATTAGCTTCTCATTTTCGTAAATTGAAAGACAAGCAGCACAACATCATGCTGACACGCAATGGGTCACTAAGGAACTGGTCAGAGACACATCTAGACATAGATTGCTCTTTAGTCTAGTGCTTCGAGCTGGTACAGCAATTGATAGACAACACCAACCAGACTCAATCTGTTAAGACAAGGCTCACCAAGTTACATATGAGACATGCTAACAAAAATGATTCGCAAATGAAAGTTGGTATCCAAAAGGGAAAAATAAATACCGAGTATCCAATATCTCAAATATCACTATCTGAAGATAGGTACTCACTTATCTGGAGCTCTAGGTTTAGTGGCACTTGGTTTGGAGATACTGTGTGGAAAAAAGATCAACACCCGCAAGACAAGAAAATCTTAAAAAAAAGTCTAATCGTCAGGTATGGAAAAAAACGAAAAGTCGAGAAAAGTATAGCAAATATGAATTAACCGTTACACTAAGAGCAAACAGAATGTATCCGGAATTGAAAATTTTTCTTATTGCCCTTGATACAACCGGGTCTAGCCAACTAAGCTGAAGATAAGCCATTCCACCACCAATTTTTTGTCCTGAACGATAGACTATTAAGATGAGGGGCAATCGGTATTGCCATTCTATTTCCGAGGTTTCTTTGATAAGGCAGCTGCTCGCCTATTGGCAATGGTAGTTATGGGCATTTTCAATGCGTGAAAGCTTATTTAAAGCCTAAGAGAGAAACAGAAATACCACATTGGTAAGAGCTACGGTATTGATATGAATTTTGCCCTCACAGGTAATAAAGCAAAACCAAATTTTCGAAGGACTGGAAATTCGCAACAGCTACCTCCCCCTTTGAGCTATGAACAGATTTAACACCAAAAAACTGTGTGTATACTATCCAATGTTAGAAATATCAAGTGCAGAGTTCTCAATTAGTCCCAAGCTTTTTTGATTGCTTCTATAAATTGAAGCATTTAACCCACATTACTTTTAGCGGGACCTCGAATTTGTCGGAATGAAAAGAAGAGCGGGCAAAGGGAACAATAGTCCTTTTTGTTATGGAGGGGTTTACACAATAGCAATTGCTATTAATGACCAAGTAATTTGGCGATCCTCCTGAGTGGGCTACCTTCTCCTCAGAAGGAAAAAGGGACATGTAGGTACTGAAAACATTTCTAGACATAGATAGATCAAGAATGTTCCAGCTTTTCAAGCAATTATTTTGAGAATTAAAAATGCTCCTTAGGTATGTTTGTTGTCTTCTTTTGTTAAAGTTTTTGGGGGACTTCAGTCAAATTACTAAAACTTTCGAAAATCCTGCTAGGAAGTGCAGCCATAAATATCTTTAAGCTTTTTTACTGCTTATTAGCGGCTAAAAAGAAGCCTTTTTTTTAATCATGCATCGTAAAAGTTGTAGAGAAAACAATTTTAATTTATACATAAGCGGTTCTTCTCAAGTTAAGTTAAGGCGGTACTGACCTAAACAAAGCGGAGACAGTCTTTGGTGTTGACTACTCACTTCATCGCTAGTCTCAATTGTATCTTAAAATTACCAGAGGATCCTTTGCATATAATGCCTGAATAATTTGTGCTTGCTCGCCTTTTATCTAGTAAAACTAGGCACTAAGGCATGATCTGCGTATCATCATTCCTGGGTCTAATTCATCACCCACAACGTTTAGCCAATCCAAACGGTAACCGCACCGTTTAACTGAGCTTCATATTTCACTCAGCTTGCTGATTACGTCTTTGTTTTAGTTTTTGGTAATACTCCTCTTTGCAATTCAGATTATCGAACTTTACTGTTTTGACCTTTGGCCTCCGCTCCTTGCATATGCACAAACGGCTTCCTTTTATTGTTTTGCCTCTGCCTGTCTCAGTATGCAGACGCATCCTGCATAGTTTATGTGGTACTGCCATGCATGTTTGCGCATGAAGGACAAAAAGAGAATCGTTTATTTCATCAACAACAAAAAAAGCGCTGAGACAATTCGAGACCGAGCTTGTATTGATGGCACTTTGGAACCAAACTTTCAGTTCCTATTGTCTTGATTAATGAAATTTCTTTTTTTGGGTCCTTTAGCTAAATTTATCACAGCAAACATTTACTGCTATACTACAGCGTGCCAGTTGAGCTTAAGTATTGGACTTTATTTACCTTTTGGAAAGTTTTGAAATGCTTTCTTGTTACGAGTTTTGGCGATCAGTGGGAATCTGCCTACATGAAATATAATATAAATATCAACATTTTTCTCCCAAGAAAAGGTATCTATGTCGATATTCCGGGTGGGATTTTTCATTCATAGCACACACTACTCTATCTTGGAAATTATATTACCTACCATAGTTTCTTTTCTTGACTATATTCCACCTCATTCATTTCAACTGCTGATATTTATTGTCGCTCCTTTGAAGAACATACACTCAAACCCTACTTACAATGACTACCCTTCGTTCCGATACTCTCAGATTCAATAACATTTACTCAAGTTCTACCAAATCGGAGACTGGGTCTATAATATCTGACAAAACCACCATGATGTCCAGCACCAGTACCAACACTTCGGCGT
This sequence comes from Saccharomycopsis sp. NRRL Y-5750, assembly GCA_030564765.1. NCBI lineage: Eukaryota > Fungi > Ascomycota > Saccharomycetes > Ascoideales > Saccharomycopsidaceae > Saccharomycopsis > Saccharomycopsis sp. NRRL Y-5750. The sequence goes on from JAKTZD010000061.1 coordinate 60,533, forward strand.
CTGTGTTGGGGTCGTATAGTGAAAAAGCTGGACAGTCCACATCTTTGGCTGATTTCAACAAGTTTGACCAAAGAGAGATTACCATTATTAGAACTACTTGGTCCAATAACGTTGCTAATACTGAAAAAACTACACAAAGTGCCAACACCGATAAAGACAAGCCATTGCCAAAGCCAACTTCGTCCATGTTTGCTTCTCACCATTTCTGGACCCAGGTCTACGAATCCCTTCTTAGTACGCACCCAGAATTGAATAACGTCTTGCCATCTATCAAACATCAAACCATTTCTTTCTCGGGGATCATGTACACTGCGATCATGAACTTAGAGAACTTGTCGGTAATGAACAGCTTTTTGGAGAACTTAGGTCGTCGTCACTCACGTGTGTTCGGCGCTGAACCAATCTACTTTGAGTACATGGGAATTGCGTTTATCAGCACCATGGCTTCAAAATTTGAGTCTGTGTTCTCTCCTGATGTTGAGGCTGCATGGATCAAGTTATATTGCTTCCTTTCTAACTCTATTATCAAGTCTGGTATTGCCGATCCTTTAGTCATGCCAGAAGAACAAGATATTTATTCAGTATCCAGCTACTCGTCTTCAGACAGAGTCATAAACAAAAAGAAATCTTACTCGAGTAACTTGCTCGATGATCAAGAAAGTGGGCCAATTGACACTCTTCACTCTATTGAAGAAAAAGGAGAGATGGCATTTAGAAGAATAATCAACAATAGTAGCAATAGTCATAGTCACGCTAGCAATGCAGTTGCAGAAGATGATTTTGACGATGTGGCTTCGACTCATAGTAATGGCAACAGTGGACATAACAACACGTCAAAGACTAAGAGAAACCTAATGTTTTTCAAGTCAAGATTGTCAAGACACAACTAAGTTTATGTTTTAAGGTTCCACAGTATTTATTCGTTCATCAAATCGCTATTAACTAATCAATCGTTTGCTATTCTTTGATATTCATTCCATTCATTATTCTGGCGTTGTTATATTATTATCATTTCATTCCGGCTTATATCTCTATCTATTCATGTCTGTTTTATATACCGTTGCTTCTCTTGCTCTGTTTTTTCTGCTTTTTGTTACGTTCTGTTTTCTTGTTCAATAAGACCTCTATTTCGAGTTTTCTACCAGTTTTCAATGTATAAAGTGTAGGTTATCGGCGATAGTTTTGAGTAACGTATTCTAGCTATAATGCCGATTCATGGGATGCGACATAGTGCAGACATGGGAATAATCAATAAGAATTTATTTTTTTGTACACAAACATGCATACATACACCCACACGACATGTCTCACATTATCAGATGCTAAGAACCACTCGCCCGTTTTCATATCAGCTAACTCTCGCAAGGTATAGATGTAAATCAGACAATAAGTGCTCTCATTCTTATAACGTTGAAGATGACTTCAGAGACATGTTATTTCTTTTTCTGCTTACTCATACCAAGAACGTATTGGCTATAGAGTTATTCATCATCTTTTTTTGCCTGCTGAGGAAGAGTAAAAACACTGGGTTTTTCGTCCTGCTAAATTAGGATCATCGCCCTTCTTGCTTGATGCGATTGTAATGATCATCTCATTTTTCTCACTTTTCTTCCTTCTTTTTAGCTTCATTTCAGCACATGGATTTGCTGCAAATCAATTGAAAGCCAATTTTCGTTGCAACGTTAGCGTTGTTCCTTCAACGTTATGTCTATACCCTGTATATCATGGGCAAATTTATCGTGTCGATCATCACAGAATTGGGCGGTGTATATGGACTTCGTTTTGGTTTCCGTGCAGAAGTATCACCCACCTGTAGCATGGATATGAATACCGTACGATGATCTGTGCATACTTTTACGAGGCCTGTCTCTGTTTTTTAAGTTTACTGCCTCTATTTGCTAATTAGTTTGTCTTAACATTGCATTTAGGGAGCGGAAAACCACCATTAACATTAATTTAGCTCAAGATAAGAAATTGAATTTTTGCATCTGTCTCATTGGTCTTTTACGATCTAAATGTTGGCTGCTGTTCTCTAAAGATCATTGAATGTTTCCTTTCTGTAATTCGTTTTGATTGACGTTGACAACGTTTAGGCCTTGTGGCAAAAACAAAAAAGTAATAGTACTTTCAATCATGCCATTTTATCGAATAGAGTTGTCAAGTCGTTCCAACAATTGGTCGAATATGCAATCAATCAAAGGTTTCATCTACTCATCTGGCTGATATCTGACTCCTATCTGATTTCAGTGCCCATTCATCAAAGGTTCAATTGACTTTATTCCTTTATCGTCGTTTGTTGGCAAACCGTCTGCCTGTCGAGAGCAACCTCTTTTCACACAACTAATTTAACTCCAGTTTCTATTCCCCGCTTGCTTATGATATTTGCCCAACGACTCTCAACAAGAAGTAATTTATTTTGAAACAGACTCTACATTATAACATGTATGTTCGATGTAAAATAACGGTACAGACTTCTATTCACGAATACTTTTCGCTGGCCTAAGTGTTTAGCTCGTCACCGGGAATGCTGCTTCTCGCTTTGCCTGCTAATTATGGATTTTTAGTAAAAATCAAAAAGTTATACCACAGTTGCCGCTGATTTTTTTGAAAACCTTTAATGTATGTCTTGCCACTGGTTTCTACACACTCATTCCCTAATCAGAGGTAAGTTTGAACGATTTTAGTTGCCTGTAGGTAGAGAAAGGTTTCTGTTGAAAAGTCTCCGCTCAGAATATTTTCATACATGCACATAACTGTATATGAAAACGGGCAAAATTTCTCGTAAAAAAACGTGAAGCCACCCAACGGGAACAAATGGCACCTAAATTATGAAATATGTACTTATGAATCATGAACGTGTAAATATATTCATGCTCAAAGCCAAGCGTCTTCTTGCCACTCGGGTTGATGTGAAGTACTATGTATATCTACATTACCGACTTATATGGACAGTCATTTGTTCACACCTGACAGTACCAATGTTACGAGAGTCACTTTTGAGTGCTTTCTGGTTGACAATATCGAGTGGCAGTCTCAGGTTGTTTCTGATGCTGATCTTTTCATTGTTTTACTTCTGGTTCACTATACTGTTTCCTGTTGCCCAAATGTGGTAGATTGTAGATTGTGTTACAAGTATCGGCTGTTATCGGGTCTCAGTATAGTGCGATTTCCAATGAAGCATAGGCAGCACCCCAAACTAAGATCTCAAATACAGGGAGAGTTTGATACAACTTGTGTCCGGAATGCAGAACTATCATTTTCAGCCTTCAACCTTCGAAAACCGCTACAGACACATAATAGATGTCTAGAAAATAATTACGCGTAGCGTTGCTACTAAGAATAAATAAATGTGAATTCTCCCATTTCTATCACAGTTGTCCTGATAAGACATCATTTTTTTGATTGATCCAACAAACTTTTTGAGCCAGAAGTTCAGGCCCGCTGAGCAAATACGACAACAAGTCCAAAAATTCTGAGATGATCATCGTTTTTGGCAGCGGATGCTCTTTCGATATCTACTTTCTCAGGAGATGGCTTTCAAGTCAGCAATTTTCTGAAGTTGTCCCCCGAGCACATAGTTCAGATCGTAAGTATAGTAGGGGCGAGTGCTTAGTTATTATTTTCCTGCGTAAGGAAGTCCTGAAAACCCAGAGCGGGCTGATATGAATTACTCAATAATTATTTTCGCCGAAAGCATGTGTCAATAAAAGCAATATCACAGATAAAGGCTGGAGGAAGAAAAAAATCAGCGACTCACACACTTTGCAGATATTCTGCATGTTGAGATCAATCTAGCTGCTGCCGGTGTTTCTTTTTTCGTCGGTTTTTGGGAAAGTTCTTGTTTAATTGCATGGTGTGAAGGTTGGTTATGTTGGTTTCTGTATTTTTCCTACCAAACAAAGAGATCCCTTGTTGTGGGTGAAATTTTGATGGTTGAGGTTTGAGAAATTCATGGAAATTAAGAGTAAAAAATAAGGAAAATCTGTACGATGAAGAAAAAAACTTCTTGTCTAGCCTCACCTTTAAGAAGATAAGTGGTCTTTGAAAACATTCAGTTTTGAACCCACTTGTTGCTTGCATTCAAAAGTTGGCAGAAACAGAGTGATTTTACTGGTGCAGACTTCTAATCTCCGCTTAAGAATAGCAGCCGATTACAGATACTATATTGATCACGTATAAAATGGCCAAGGCATCCAAATACGAGATCGAGTTTCAAAAACTCAAAGAAGAAGATAAGCTCAATGGAAAAGTACAGTCCATTCTCAGCGAGAGAAGGCTGTCGAAGTTCACACCAGTCAACAATAATAGTCTGAAGTTGTTGACTTCTTTTGTATACCCCAGAACTCTTGGTGATTCTGTGGTTGACAAGCAGCCTGATGTGAGTTCTAGAATCTCTGGAAGCACCAGTTATATAAACAGAGCAATTGGCGGGACAGAAGCGTTCTGGGAGTTCATCCAGTACCAGTCTTATCACTTATTGCTTATTTTGATCTACTTCACGTACTTCGTTTTTCGTTCTGCTCAGTACGCTTATAGAAGAGTGTCATTGACCATTTTGAGTGTGGCGCTCAGTCCGGCTACATCCCCTCAGCTAATCCGCAATGATGTAAAAAAACTTGACAAGATTCCTCGCCGCCTTGCTGCAGTTTTAACTCTCAAATCAGAAGAGGAAGAAGCAGGAGGTCTTGGTGGGCTTTTGAATGATGCTTCCGAAATCACGTCTTGGTCAATCGCTGCGGGAATCCCATACTTGACGTTATTTGAGTCAACAGGAATCATCAAGTCTCAACTCCCTGAGCTTGTGGCTGCAACTAACAAGACATTGGCTAGCTACTTTGGGCCTAACAATGTACCAAAATTTGTTGTGAAGGTTCCTGGTGTCGACGCTATCATATTTGGTAATGGTTCAGCTGATTCAAGTGGTTATCTCCAAAACGCGAAAAACGTTGATATGGAAATCACCTTAATAAGCGCAAGCGACGGAAAACCAGCTATCACAAAGTTGACTAAGGTTATCTCTGGATTTGTCAAAGAAAAGGAGCTTGCGGTGAAAGACATTACCATTGATTTGATTGACACGGAAATCACTGCGATATCTGGAAAAGAGCCCGATTTGCTTATCTTTTTCACGCCGGAGCTCAGTCTCCTTGGATACCCTCCATGGCAGAGCAGACTTTGCGAGCTTTACTATCAGCCGGACAACGATGAGGTGCGCTACGTTGTATTTTTGAACGCCTTGAAGAAGTTTTCTAAATGCAAAATCAATGTTGGGAAGTAAACACGTCTGCGTCGCTGTTCCATTGCTACTAATAAAGTTTTCTGTTCTGCTCTCATTCTATCACTTATCGCTCCCTTTTTTCTAAAACATATATTATTACTACTATTATTATTACTCACCTTGCATTCCCTCCTGGTATCGCCTGGTATCGCCTTTCACATTGCGATATCGACCCCGCCTTCTATTGCTACAATTGACCTTATCTATCCCTTGCATTTGCCCAGGCATCCTCAAAAAAATCGTGATCTACGTACAAATTGCTAATATACAGAATACTGTTACAAGTACACTTGCCTTCATCTTCTTAAAGAAGCCTTTGCGCAGCTTGTCATGGTGGATATGTGACAGAATCCCCCGCATGTTGCTGTGCGCACGCTGTTTACCCTCTATTTTAGCTTTTTTGCTGCGGTTTTGGTATCTTCCACGTATAGTGAAAACCTGTTTTTTTTGCTCTGTCAGTCGGGCTGACTGAGTGCTGTCCCCCTTTTATTTCCGTTCGCCATAGTTAACAACAAATTTTTTTGGATTACTTTGTCTGCGAAATTGATTTTTGTACTTTTTCTCTGATTTTCTGTGATTTTCTTTGATTTTTGTAATTTTTTATTCGATTTTTATATTCCTTTTTGTTATTTTCCTCTTTCTTTCCAGCTTCTGGCGCTATTGATACTCCAGTCTTACTACAAAGAAACTGTTCTTTTGTACATCATTGCCACTAATAGTTCATAAATCGTAAGTACAATCTTTCGTGTTGCGCTGTCTGCGTGGGAACCTCGGGAAAGTGTTGTGCGCTTTGGGGTTATCTATGAGGTGATTTTTGCGGTCGTTTCAGTTCATCTGATGCTGCCAAATGGATATTGGGCTCATATCATGTTTTCTTACCCTTTTCAATTGGGTAGGACATGTTTGCAGGGATGGAAATGAAAAGCCAGATCAATCAGCAAACTATTGTGTGTCATTGGAGGTTATCTGGGAACTATTCTTATCAGGGCGTTTACAAGAATAAAAAATGACAATCATTTTTCAAGAGAGGAAAAAAGAGATAGAAAAGAGAAACTCACTGAACATAATCGTCAAATCACGTCTAAGATTGTGGTAGCCCTCGAAATATTGATAGTTTCGAACTACGGCCCTGGCGTTGTCTGATCAACTCATATCGGATCGTCCGTCTTTGATTTGCCATTGCGCAGTGTGTTTTCTCTGATTTGTTTTTTTTGTTCGCCTCAGGATTTATTTTTTCGTGCCATTTTTATATTGAGATCTACGTGTGTGTTTTTCCTCAACCGCAACTGAGCGAGCAATTAAGTAAGCGTCAGTGAGGCTAAGGTTGTGGAACAATACTATCGTTAGAATGGCAGACACATAGCGGAACAGTGGACAATGCGGTCTTATCGCTGCACGGTATACACACGTCAGCGATGATAGATTCAGCATTTGTCACTTACTACAGATGTTGTTTTTTCCCGTTTTTGGTGACGTGTTTTTCGATGGCGTCGCCGTCCTTTTTTCGTCTTATATAATCTCAGATTTCCCGATTTTTCGCCCCCAGCAAATAACCCACTTGCACACCCCTCAACAAGAAACCATTCAGTATACTAACCAACACTTTTAAGATGGGTATCTTTTTCTCGAAATTATTTCAAGGCCTTATTGGTCGCAAGGAAATGCGTATTTTGATGGTGGGTTTGGACGCTGCCGGTAAAACCACCATTTTATATAAATTGAAATTGGGTGAAATTGTCACCACCATCCCAACCATTGGTTTCAATGTCGAAACCGTTGAATACAAAAATATCTCTTTTACCGTCTGGGATGTCGGTGGACAAGATAAGATCAGACCTTTGTGGAGACACTACTTCCAAAACACCCAAGGTATCATTTTCGTTGTTGACTCCAACGATAGAGACCGTATCTCTGAGGCCAGAGAAGAATTGCAAAGAATGCTCAACGAAGACGAGCTTCGTGACGCCTTGTTGTTGGTTTTCGCCAACAAGCAAGATTTACCAAATGCCATGAACGCTGCGGAAATCACCGAAAAATTGGGCTTACACTCTATTAGACAAAGACCTTGGTACATCCAAGCCACATGTGCTACTTCCGGTGATGGTTTGTATGAAGGTTTGGAATGGTTAAGTACTAATTTGAAAAACGCTGTTTGATTTCCTGTCTCTTTATCTTGTCAATGTTAAACACTTTTTCACACCTATAATTTTATTACTATCATTATTATTATTATCTATTATTATTAGTATCTTTTTTTAATTTCAGTTTATTTTTCTATTTCAGCCTACCCTTCCATCGACTCATATAGCCATGCCTATATAAATATATAAAGGAGAAATTAATCATTATTACATGGCCGTCGATTACTGTCTTCTGGTGTAGATTATGGTGATGGAGATGTTTCAAGCTTGAAAGATTTTTTCTATAGAGGCAAGAAGATATCATGTGATTAGGGCTATTTAGGTATGTATAGTCACGGGACTTTACTATGGGTACTGTGACTGGCTTAGAGTTATGTTTTTCCTCCGCTTGATTATCGAAGAATCTGCAAATTCTCCAGCGTTGTACTCTCAACAGAAAAATGAGAAAATAGGATGAGAAAAAATAAGTGCGTTAGGAACCTTGAGCCGCGAAGACTTCAAGAAATTGATCGGGTCACCCGTCGATCTTTACACAATTCCGTCCTCACTCAAAAAAATTTTCTACTGCTGAAAAATGAAGCTGCCTCTAAGAAGAAAAAAAATTTTCAAAAACGTTCTATATTGATACTTTTCTTTCTCTCATTTTATATCGACCTTATAGTGATAGAACCTGTAACCAACAACATCAATAGTAAAAAACATTCAAAATGGTATGTTCGTTGTCGCTATCATCATAGCTATTATCAGAGGAGGGGTCACACAAAGTACTATACATCTCGGAGCGTTATCACCAAGGGGTCACAGCCATCCTCATATTTGAAATGGTCATAATAAAATCACCATGAACACTGAGCATTTGTGGATGAGGGAAATCTGGAATTACCGGGATATCTGTGTAGTTCATGAAATTGAAATATATCAACTACTTCGTTTCAAATGATTGTCAACAGTCTGAATGTCAAGTGTCAAAAATTTCCAGCATTACAAATATCAAGCGTTGAAAAATATCAAGCATCTCATTTATGTCAGCCATCAGTATGGTCATCCAGTTTGTGAATCGCGTGCGAACCATCGTGCTTTTTTTCATTCTGGTCGCCGGAAAAGTAGTCAGCGTATTACTTCATGACAACACAAGAGACTCGGCTAACCATATTAGTATTGGGTGCAAGATCAGCCACACTGCTTATATACATCTTACTACCCTTGAGACCCGCGCATGAGATAGAAGTCCTAGACTGTGACTTTTCTTTCTACTATTCAATGAAAGAATGCAAATACTAACTTTTTTCTATAGGCCGGTGTCAGAACTTACGAACTCAGAACTCAATCCAAGGAGCAATTGGAACTCAAATTAGTTGAGTTGAAGAAAGAATTGGCTAACTTGAAGGTCCAAAAATTAACCAGACCATCCTTGCCAAAGATCAACACTGTCAAGAAAGACATTGCCAGAGTCTTGACTGTCATCAGTTTGAACCAAAGAGCCAATGTCAGAGCTTTCTACGCTGGTAAGAAATACCAACCAAAGGACTTGAGAGTCAAGAAGACCAGAGCTATCAGAAGAAGATTGACCAAATACGAAGCCAAATTGACCACTGAGAAGCAAAAAAAGAAGGCTGCTGCTTTCCCAAAACAAGTTTACGCCATCAAAGCTTAAGTCTTTTTTGTTATATATCAAGATTAATATATAATCATAATCAAAAATCTTGTTTGTAGGACGGGATTGGATCATACGAACACACGCATTAGTGAAAGCAGGCAGTTTTTGCAATTTTATGTGTTAATGTAGGGTTTTATTTCGTAACTTCAAAGGTGTCAAAATTAAGAATCACTGTCATCTGGCCAACCGAGTTATGCTATATACTATCTATTTGTGCACTTATTGGTCTTTCATCTCAATATCCCTATCCTTATCTTTATGCTCCTGCTTTTTGCGTAATTTGAACTGCTGAATTTCCTCCTTCAATTTGGTGTTGGGAATAACATCTTCCAACTTTAAAGGCGTTCTGTTGAACGGATCGGTAGAGTCACTTAACAAGTGCGCCTTGATTGTGGATCTGTCGATACTTATCTTGGATTTTGGTAAGATCACCGGATCCTCCATCAAAGTGAACATCAAAGGATCCAAATACTCGTCAGGAATGTCGTCACCGAGCTCCAACTCTTCCTGTTCCTCCGCCAATCGGTACTGTTCCGCACGGTCCGCGAACTCCTGCAATTTCTGGACATCGACGGTGCCCACTCTCTGCAAAATCTCTGCAGCCTTGTAGAACAATTTTTTATTGAAAGACCGGCCATCTTTGGAGACTGCGATGGCAAAATCCTCTTCTTTCGACAAGTTGATGAAGATCTTGGCAATAATGTTTAACAAGCTTCTCGGATTGAAGCCATACTTTTCTGGGTTCTTCACTTTGAGTTCCCGGTACTTGGGTCCAACCAACTCGTTCAAATTGTAGTCCAACATCCCTGCCAATCTGTCGATGATCTCAACCTTAGTGAACGCCTTTGGGACGTCTGCGGTGAACAAGTTGAACAACTGCAAAGTCTTGTCGCTAAGGCCAATGAAACTCTGTGCCGATCTCTCGGCAGATGAGAGTCTTTTAGAAAGTTCATCCATGTCCACGCCTTCGTATTCCTCATCTATTGCCGCATCCGGATCCCCGCTTTCGCTGCGAAGTCGTATTTCCTTGCTGAGTGCGTGGATTGAGTGGAGCTCTCTCAAGGACTCGTCAAGAAGATACGTTGTGTCGTTTAACATTCTTGCGACAAATCGAATGAAGAAGTCGGCGTTGTGCTCGCTGTAGTATTTCAACTGCTCGCGGTAATGTGGAAAGATCCAGAGCTTCTCGAGAACCACAGAGATATGGTATCTGCTGTTAAACTTGTCGTAAAACTGCGACGAGGCCCCGGTTCTCTCAACCATCACGTAGAAGTCCAACAAGCCGTACAAGAGGTTGTCCATGGCCAACCTGTTGGTTGTGAACGACTCCATCATGAATCCCTGCGAATACTCGCTCTTGGAAAGCAGCATCGACCCGTAGTACAAACACTCCACAAGCTTGCCCTTCAAGTGGGGGTTGCTCACAAGCTCGGGACACCTGAGGATCGTCACCGCAAACTCGATGAAGCAGTTCAATCTGACAGTGTTGTTCCGCAACGGATTGACCCCGTACTTTGTGATGTACGCGCAGTATCTGATGATGCTCTCAACGACAAACTCGGGAAAGTATCTGAACGGCTTAGGCGACTTTTCTCGCAAAGCATCCGAGTTGTCGACGTTGTCCAAGATCTCCTCGTCGGAAATGAACGGCAACGTCAACTTGACGGTGGGGTATTGGTGCGTAGGCTCGATGACCCTAAGCAAAAAAACACTGGACGACAGGGCCACTGCGAAGAGCTCCTCCTGGAACTCTGGAGTGATGAAGAACCCGTGGATGGCATCTATGTCGCTTTTGATCGCGTTCAACTGGTACTGGAGCCTCTTCAACTGCGCCTCTGCGAGCTTGTTGATTACCGCCGCGTGTGGGCTAGCACTTTGCCGCAACTGCTCCTGTTTCAACCTTTCTGCCGATTGCTCCAACTGCTCTTTGTTGCGGGACATTAACTCCTCGTAGTTTGCCAATCCGCCAAACGCATAGTGCAAGTACGTCAACGTGAGAAAGAAGCAGTCGGAGATGAAATTCGGGGCAGTTTTGGCGCTGCCCTCCGACGCAGCCTGCTTTAACGCCTCGTTGGCCTCGGCAATGGTTGCGTTGATTCTCGTTTCCTCGCTGAGATCAATCAACGTGTTCTTTTCAAGATAGTGGATGTCGATCTTGTCGATCTTCTTGAAGTCCACCCCAAGGAACGGAAGCGAGAGCTTGGTGAGAATAAGCAAGATGTTGACGATAAACCCGTGCGACGAGATTTTCGGATAGTCCGGCCGGGACGCAGTCCGCAGGTGGTTCCCGTTGACCACGTCTGCAAAGTACCGCATAAGATCTTTCCGCGACTGCGCCGAGCCCCGAATAATCTTGTCGCAGATCGGGAACAAGTAGGTGTTGATGAACGCCACGCTTTGGACCAGTACGGACTGCTGGATCTTGCTGACCTCGAAGTCGCTGATGTCGCCCAAGGACCGATCGAACAACTTGCTGTTTGTGCTTCTTTGCAAGGACGAGGCCCTCAAAATAGGGCCCAACAAGGTGTCTGTTTCGTACAAGTGGGGCTTCCCCTTGATCTCAGGGCCGATGCTGAAAGTGTCTATCTGGGAGAATATCGCCAGAATTGCGCGGTCCTGCAAGAGCACCGTGTACAAGTTCAAGGCGGCAATGAGCTCCTGGTCGTTCATGTCGCAGGCGTTCTTCTCCTTTAAACGCGCGGATACGAACGGCAACAAGAGCGAGAGGAGCTGCAAAAGCGACTCCTGCTTCTTGGCCTGGTCTATGATTGTCACGAGGAACTCGACAAACGACGAGTTGGATATTCCGTGGTAGAACTTCTCCATGTAGTGGTCTAAGGTGTTGTTCACAAACATGTCCGGAAACTGGAATCCGATCAACCCATAGGACGAGGCGAGGTTGATGATCTGCTCCAAGATCTTCCTTTTGTTGCTGCTCACGTCGTCGCGGTAGTTGGCCACGTGCCTCTTCAAAGCTATCTTGTTGCTGACAATTCTCAAGCTGGCCTTCGCCTTGAGCCACACGTTCAAAAGAAACGAAAGCGGGTTTTCACGGCCGATTTCCATGAGATTCGCAAGGAAGATGCGATCCACCATATCGTCGTCGATGAAGAGCCTGCAGTACTCTTCAGACGATGCAATTGCGTCCAACTCAGTCGCAATTTCCTTGAGATATACATGTTTGTGTTTGCTGATCACTGTGCTCGACCTGTTAGAAGAGGTTATCCCCGAAAAGAAAATCTTGCCCACATCGCTTTGGATCCACGACTTGAGGAGATCGTTCTTACTCACCTCTACCGCCTCTGACCCTGAGTTGGATGCCGTTGCTTGGGCACTTTTTGCAGAGTCGCTAGCCTCGGAACCCGCACTGTGGATTGTCTGCGTAGGTTCCAGATTAGTCGGGGTCTTGGTCGTTGTGATGGTGGATTTGGCGGAAGATGCGGTCTGAGTACTTGGCTGTTTGTCGGCGCTATCCGGCTTCTGTGTGGATACTTTCTGTAGATCTGCCGATGATCCCGGTTTGGATGAAGCTTCTGATTGCAGCGACGGGGAAGACTCGGCTTTCTTTGCTTCCTGCTCTTGGTTTCTGGCTGCTAGAAGCTGCAATCTCGCCAATCTTTTGGCCCTGATATCATCGCCAGCGTCACTCATGGTCGTCTCTACTTGAAGCGGCAAAAAATCAACACTTTTCTTAGATCTTACGACGGTAAATGATCTGCTAACGTGCGTATATCTGAAAGCTTGTAAAGTCAATCAAAAGGCGCTATTTCAACAGCGAGTGTAATTTTGTGATCAATATTTCGCAATTGATCTGTGTATATATGGCGTTATGGATATTACTAAGCCAAATAGTCGGTGTGGTGATCCAGGGACTTTTAATCTTCTGCCACAAACTCGTTTGCAACCTCCAACTTTTTTCTGACTTCTTGTGTTGAGTGTGATGCTTCAATGTTGCTAAACGCACTTTGTGATATTCAACGATGGGGATCACTTGAAGGGGCAATATCGCCCATATATGGGGGGCGGCAGGTGTATCAATGGTGGCAACCGAGATTTCTGAGACAGGGTGTTGCATCAGGCAAGAATTAGGTGACGATTTGCTAGGAACGTATGCTAGACAAGGGACGGATATTTGACGTGTACATATATTTTGAGAACGTTTCTTTTTTGAAACGGAATTTTCAGCCGCACTCACAGTTAACTGCGGGGTTCGGTAGCTAATTCTTTCACTCCATTTGCATGAGTGGTTCTCTATAGGACTATAAACCTATCAGTAATTATGAGCGGTATATGAGATGGCGGTTTGTCTCTCTTTAAGATGGGGCGTACGTCTTTACCTCAAAAATTACATACAAAGCTGAGAATATGAGGATCTACTCTTAGGATGCAATACCTTCAAGCAGCAGTATTTTCACCTTTTTGAGTAGTAGGATTTTGTTTAAAGTATTGCAAGGCAAAATTGCAACTGCGTCAGATTACTTTTGAGTGATTAGCAATCTGCTAAACCTATCTTCACCAAATAAAAGTGTTTGATAAACTTTGGTCTAAGTTTCTATTGAGTGAATTTTTGAGTGATATCAATCAAAATGAACCATCTAAAAAGTGAAACGCCAATTTCTTCTACTGGATTCAGTTTTTTTTTTTGCCTTCTTCTAAACTCCACCATCATCTCAGATAGCAACTTGTCCTCAACAACTGCCAGTTACACACCAATACAAAAAAAAAAGAAAAGTAATTGCATTCAGTTCATTTCCTATTACGCCTAGCATACTTCCCAAATTGACCCATACTTCTCACTCTCATCCCCATTTTTTGAACTAGATTACCCATCATACTCTCTTGCTCCCCGCTTTAGCCCTTTCCGTCCACATTCATGCATGCTGGGATCGGTGAGAAATTTCCGCGAAAAAGCCACCCTCGCTAAAAAATCATGTTAACTCAGATCAAATTTGATCTGAGTGCCTTCAAACATACGTCGAAGCCCTACCCATAGGATGGGCCTTAGTTAAAATCACAAACACAAGATCACTTCATGGTATCATATTTAAAATACATATATGTATATATTTAGTTTGGACTTATCAGTCCGCAGAACTTAAAGATATATCTAGGTTGTGTTTGGCATTCTCTTTGCTGGATGTCTTGCTCTTGATGCGTTCGCTATTAGCGCTGGTATTATCGTGCGACGCATCGCCATCGTCATCGCTCTCAACCGGCACGCTTTCGAGAATCTTAGGCACGTTGTCAAACCGTATGCTTTTGCGTCTCTTAGTTTCGGTTCCGTTTGCCGATGCAGCAGACTGGATACCGGTTGCCTGCACGTTCTGGATTTCAGGATTCATAGGGGAATTCTGGAGGGTATCGTTCAAATAAATACTTCCATTGCTTAAAGTCAGAGTAGTTTCCGTCTTCGATATATGCACAAGTTCTGCACAACGTATCCATCTTCTTCTCCGCGTGTATTTTCCAAACGAGTCCTCACTCGAAGGCTTTTTCCAGGTGTTGTCGTAGTATATGTAGCCAGCATCAGGAGCTGGATCCACAGTGGTCTTTTTGTTAGGGTTTTTTAACGTAAGAGCCCCATCGTTGGAAAGATCTAATCTCCAAGTAGAATCAACCCATCTCCAAACCATATTCTCACCGTCTTCGTTATACTCAGGCAACTTGAAGTCATCAGGAGAAGGAGATTCATTTAAAAACTCGTCCGTCCACGGGGCTCTTTCGTAATTCAAAAGATTAGAGGTCCAGCCAATCCCCAACCATTTACGCTGGTTTTCGTATATAACATAGGTGAATTTGATTGGTTTTCCGGAATTGTGCGAAAGCGACGTTATATTGTTCGCCTTTTTGACCTTAGTCATGACATTAGAGAAAAGACCCGAACTGGAGCCTCCCTTGTCGAAATTCAAGCCCGTGAGGTAAAAACACAACAATCTGATGGTTTTGGACTTCCAGAGAATTCTTCTGGTGATTCTGAAGTATACAGAGTGATAGAGCAACGCATACAGAACAATGATGAGGACAATTACTCTAGGTGTGAACACAAACATTGTGACAAACACATAAAATGGCGTGAGAAACACAATTGTAAAAAAAAGCCGTTTCAAGTCGTACTGGGTCAAATTTAGCGAAGTGATTGGCGTCAATAAAATGTCAGTTTTGATTGACACCCTTGTGAGGGTCTGCACAATATCGTCAAGCGTAGGATTATCTTCCTGCTGGCGCTGTATCTTTTTTATCAAAAGGAAATATAGCGAGAGAAACAAAAACCCCACCAAATGGCCAAGAAACACAAATATTGAATCAAAGTAAAGAATGAAGGTGATGATGCTAGTGGCAAGCACCAAATTCAAGTAGGTGTCCTCGTTGGTCCATGTGAGTATTCCCAAAAAATAGTCGGCCATCAACAAGTACGGGTACGACCGTATCAATGCCTTAGAAACCGTTGGGGGAGTGGTGGCTAATAACGGCGATGATTTTGTCTCCTTATTGAAAAACTCATCGTTTGAAGATGAATATAGCTTTGAGAATCCTGCTCTAGTGGTCTCGTCTGTCTCCTGAGGTTGGTTGGATGCACTTGAACCCGCAGCCTTGTTCAAGGTAGTACTGCTATTGTTTATGGCATTGCTGTTGCTTCCCACTGGGTTTCCGGAGGTGCCTGTAGAATTGTTGTTGCTATTAATGTTGCTATTGCTGGAGCTTTCGCCAGAAACCTTGGAGCTTACCATTTTGTGTCGATAAGTTTCTGGAATTGCTTTATTGTATTAAAAAACAGTAGCTAGGCTTTGGTCAAAATCCCAATGCACATATACGTTCAATTGGGCCGATTGGTGGACTATCAATCAATCTTTGTGTCCCTGGTAAAACGGCAAAAAAAACCATCAGGAAATATACAAGTTAGGGAAGGGGCTCAAGCAGCATTGCGAATCTTGCCAGTAGGTTCACTCCGAAAAGGAAAAAACACAAGTGCTCCTGAACTTGCTAACTACACGGCTCATCACTACAGGGCTCTCAACCTCTAAAAAAAATCAATTACAAGAAAATAAAAATTTCGCGATCATCATTGATAGACCTTTGATCAAAAGGCAGTTGTGCTACACTGAACAGATATGGTGGGACGTTTTGAAGAGCAATAGGGTGGCGCAGGCATAAAAATCGAGACAATTGACAGGCTCACATAATGTTCAAAAAGCGCAAGGCAAATAACAATCTCAAAGTGAAAAAACTTCTTCTCAGTGAAGAGGAAGGCGAAGACGAGGGAATCAAATTAGTAACCACGAGGAAAACTCTTTCGGATAGTAGTAAAACTCTTTCTGATAGCAATAAAGATGCAGACGACAGCGATGATCGGAAAGCAGAGAATCTTCCCATACTTTCAACAGATTTTAAAGATATAGGATTATCGAACGCCTCCAAAGACGAGGCTGTTAAAGAAGACAGATTAATAGCCGAAACTAACGAGCTTATCCGTCTTCAGAAGGAAAAATCTGCCTCTGCAGATAGTACAGAAGTCCGCAGCGGCGTGTACCAAGGTCAGGATAAGTACGCCACGTTTACAGGCAGCTCACGCGAGAAGGACAAGCGTGGACCTATTAAGGCAGCATCTAATATAAAATCTACAACAGTGATGGATTTCCAGCGAGACGTGTGCAAGGATTTCCAGCAGCACGGCTACTGTGGTTTTGGAGAGACCTGCAAGTTTCTACATGTACGAGATGCATTCAGACGGCCGACAAAGAAAGCTGAACGAGAATGGGAGAAGGTTCGAAAGGTCAACAAAATAAAGAAGAAAAGCACGAACTATTTGATATAAGGATTTGATGCTGTAATTTCGATTGTAAGCGGACTTCTTGTATGCTGATAGTAATTAATATATGATTGATTGAGATTCTATCCCTTGATGTACGTCAATCAATGAAAGTCTCAACCTTAATATGAACCTCCTCTTCAATGATTGCATTGATCCTCGACAGCCAATGACATGCAGAACAAAAAAAAAAATTGAGTGAAAAGAATATGACTATCCTTTATTCGTTATATTGTTTGTGATCATGAAGAAAAGAAAACTAAATAAATATTTGTACAAATTGAGTGCTTGCTTGAAACATTTAGGCAATAGTCTTGATTTCTAAAGATGGGGACAAGGATTGTTTTAATTTGGAGGCTTTGTCAGCATCGTTGACAATCAAAGTGTACAAGTTCTTGGAACCTCTGATCTTGAATTTGGTCTCAGTGTATTTCTTGCCGTTAACATTGACCTTATCGTTTTCCTTGATGGTGACCTGCTTGACGTCAGCTCTTCTGGACAATTCGACGAATTCCTTGATATCCTTGATTTCTTTAGCCATTTTGAATCTATGTGTGTTGATTATCTTTGGTTTCTGATGATGATATTAATTCAGTATGCCTGGGATGGGTTGGAAGTGGTGTTAGATATCGACTTCTTGAATATTTTTTTTCTCTTTGAAATTTTTTGTAAAAAATTTTTCTTATTTTTTCTGTAAGCTGGGTCGGGCTGCTCGATCTAGAGCCCTCCACTATGGTAAAGAAAAGCGCTCTCCAGGCTTGCCCTGTTCGATCTATATTGGCTGCAACCGTGGCATTCAGATTTAGCCCTGATGTTCAAGCCGCAGTCACGGTCAAAACTCAGATGTCACGTGATATTAAGAAGGGCACAAATCTTGTTCTTATTTTTCGCATTTCATTTTTCTGATTATTTTCCAGACTTTTCTGCCTTAACATTGATTGACGTCGCTAAAACTAGAGCGTATTTGACGGTGGTCTTGCAAACGATTGAGACATGACCCGATCTGTGAGTTCGCCAATTGCCGAAAAAACAATCCAGCTAATTTGTGAGTTTCTTTGGTTGTGAATCAACCCTTTCGGGCGTTCTCTGATTTCGCAGGGCTAATGGCCAGCCTGTGATTGGCCTTGCATCGTTGTATTATAGGTATATAGGCATACGTCACTAGGTCAGGTAGCCTAATCAATTCCCTATACTACGTCTCCTGACTGCGACTCTATAATGCGTTTACAGCTCTGCAACAGAGTGTTTGATGAACAGTAAGCTTCCGTTTTGAGATACATGATGAAGACACTTTACTCTTTGGTTTCGTTGATAGGCTTTTTTGAATGGTGATCTGCGGTGGCCCATACAGGCGAAAAACAAGGGTACTGATCAGTAACGAGCCTGATCATGTGTTTATATCGTGACCTTTGCGAGTTTCACGACTCCGAAAAACTCTTTCACCCCCGGAACTCATCGGACTTTCTCATCTCTATATAAGGAAACTATATAACAATCCCATAATAGAAAACTATATAGGAAAACTCTATAAAAATTTTTCCTTCTTTTCAAATCTAGATTTCAGTAACTTGTACAGTAGAACATATTGGTCATAATCCTGAGCAACTTGACTTGATTACACCCCAAACTAACCAGGCCTCCACTTTTAGTTTCACTCTGAGGGTTTGCAAGAGATTTTAAGTCGTGCGTGAACACATCACATGCAGTGAATAAAACCGAGCATCGCACATAACACATAGGTATAACAATAAGATCGCCAATGTCGGACACACTCCCTTCGACACCACAGCCAAGCACTTTGGCGGGCCCACCTAAGGCCAAGAAGTACGAGCTTTCTCATTGCTTAAAGGCTGCGCTCTTTAACAGTAAAGACCGTCTTTTCGTGTTGACACTTGAGAGCTCGCTTCTAGAGTTCATTGATTCTAACATCAATTCGTACAAATTGAGTCCTATGAACTCTTATTGCCGTTTATTGGCCCATCACATTGCAGACTACCATGGTCTTAGACACATACTAGCAAATGATGGAGTCTCTGTTGTTGTGTTCAAAACATTCACTCCTCCCAACCAACTAAACGTCAATGAGGAAGAGGAGGAACAAGATACAGAAAACAAGCTGCAAAAGAGCGCAGAAATTAATGACGAAAATAAACAGGAGGAGAAAGTACCCAATACTGAAGTATCGAACGACGGTCAACGAACGAAGCTTGCGGAGTTATCGTTGGGAGAATTATCATACGAATCTTATGGTTACAACAAAAGACACAGTTACAATGAGAAAGGCGGCTACGATAACTTTCCCAACGGATATTATCAAAACATTGGGGGATATGGGAACTATAACATTAGCCATAACAAATCAAGAAACTTCCATTACTCTAATAACAATAACGGTGCGAATGGCCACAATTATGGATATAAAAGTCATGCAAAAAATTATCATAATCAGACGAATGGCAACAAGAATGATTCTCGGATATCACAGGTGAAGATAATGAAACGAGATGGCGATAAAAAGGCAGAGGAAAAAGCCATTAGTGTGGAGGGATCTCCCGAAAAAGAATCTGTCAATGTTGATGCTGAGGTAGAGAAGATAACCGAAAAACTTCTGGAGACGGAACTTGAATCGAATCGTGCCAGTAAGGAGGAACTTTACCTTATTACCAAGGAAAGAATATATAAAGACGGTGACGATGGCAACAGCAGCAACAGCAACAGCGGAGAGGAAGAAGGCGAACAAGAGGACGAAATAGAGGACGATGAGGAGGACAGTGAGGATGAAAAAGACATTAATGTGTCAAGACCGAATTCTAGAAGAAATCATAATAACAACTACTACTATGGCGGCAGCAATTTCAATAACCACAACAACAACAGATATCACAGTAAACCAAGACCTAACAATAACAACTATAGGCAACTGCCATACAAACAGTATAACTATCCTCCACAGAATACCTACAATACCATGGGTGGTAACGGTAACGTTTTCTCTAGACTACCCCTTGCACCACAGCCATTTCCAGTAATGGCACCAGCTGGAGCAAATAATCCAGGTCCTATCTATGGCTATCTGCCAGTGGTAGCGTTTGGGACTGGAGCCGGAGTTCCGCCTGGATATGGCTATCAGCCTCTCCTTCCTTCTCAATTGAACGGACCACAGCCACAAATTCCACCAATGGCTGCTCCCATGACTGCAGGGGGACCGATAATGCCATATTTCCCAGGGGTGGCGCCAGCTCCAGGGGTGTTTGCGCCAGGCCCTGGATTCTATCCTACAGGAAACAACGTCAATATCAGAAATCAACAATATGGATACAATGGCCCACCAGTGCGCAAATATAACAAGATCAACGGGAATAAATATCACTACAATAACGATCAGCGTTCTTCAAAGTCAAAAAATTTCAACAACAATAACAACAGTAATAATAACAATAGCAATGGGAACATCAATAGCAACAGCAACAACAACAATAACAACAATAACATCAACAATAACAGTACCAATAATAACAACATTAATAACAACAACAATAACAACATTGGACAAGTTTGAGCCCAACAATAGCTTTTGAGCTTATGAAACCTATTCAGAAAAGAGACTTTTTGCACTCTCGCCTTTCTACTCGGCCTTGCCAGTTGATTCCCAAAAATCTTTGTGTGATGCGCGTGCTTTATTGTATTCACTCACTAACAAATCTATAAAAAATAGATTGTAATGCCTTTGCTAATGGATCCATAGTTTAATGAAATGATTACACTGTATTTTACGCTTGTTACACGCAAGGGCTCGGCCATGTAAACTTCAAAGTTCTATGTACTTGTGGGGAATATCACAATCTATATCATCCATTATCCCATTTGACTTCTCTAACTTTAGAATTTCATTGTACTGGGTCTCGCTGACGGGTATGACACTCAAACGCCCCCTTTTGACAAGCATAAAGTCCTCTAATGCCTCGCTAGTGTTGGCACGTAGTTCTTCGAGGGTCACCTTCCTTTTAAACCGTCTATAAAACACCACGTCTGGACACCACCATTTTGGGTTCTCGCGCGTAGATTTGGCATCATAGTAGGGATTTGCGGGATCAAATTGCGATTCGTCTGGATGCGGTTCGCAGGAGACTTTCGCAATACCCACAATCCCAGGATCTTTGCAGTTTGAGTGATAAAAAAGACATAAGTCATCGACTTTCATGGAAAGTAAACTATTTCTGGCCTCGTAATTCCGCACACCATCCCACGGTTCACCTGGATTGTCAAGAAGTGCGGCAAAAGGAAATGAAACATCCTTCTTTGAAGAGGCGTCGATTCTAACGGTGGGCTCTGACTTGATTAGCCAATATCTTCTCCCCAGTTGATCCGCAGGATATTTTGGTGGTTTTTTAGGCAAGGGCTTGGAAAGGGATACCAGATCACTTTTAGCGCTATTTTGAGCAATCCCTTGTGGTTTTTTCTTATGTTTTTCGTTAAGCGAGGTGTTTCTCAGGGTTTTTGTTACTCTCCCTTCCTTGGTTGCAGACACAGAAGTATCCTTTCCTCGGAGGCGCGTACTACGAGTGCGAGCTACCATTCTTTCGAGACACGCGAAACTAACCTGGTATATCCCAAACAAAACTGACCCACAGAAAGACACAACTCGTAAGAGTGGAGAATTTCGATACTGCCGTGTAAATTGGCTGGAGTCCCGCCATAGTCTGCTGGACCCACGGTTCGCTCTTGTTTACGCTTCTGATAGTTGGAATTTCTGCATTCTTGGTCGAAAAATCTGACACGTGACATACCATGCATGGACCCGTCCTCAAGGCGCAATACCAGCTAATAACAGATCTTTGTGCGAAGCAAAAGTTCACCGGCTTTATACTGAAGCTTACCCGTAAATGTATCTAGTATTGTCAAGAGATGATGATCCAGGCAGCACAATAATCAGCCTGAAAGCAGCTACAAGTTCATCACATTTTAGTTGTGTCAGATGTATTTGTTATGTCAACAGAGCGCAGGAAAGAACAAGTGATGCAGTTACACTGAATTGCGTGCTGCGAATGACATATCTGATTTAAGCGACTCCAAACCGCGAAGAGCCTTCAGTTTGCGATCAGTAGTGAAACAAAGGGGGGAGCCAGGAGGCAAAAAACCAGACTTCTTGGGAGCCTGGGTACTTGATACTGACTTCAAAAAGGCGATATGTGTGCAAAAACGGGTTTTACTGAGCTATCCCCAAACTTTAACGGCGCACCTCCCTTAAGAACCAATGGTTGTAGTGATCTATCTACGGGAATTCGTCTGAGTTACCGGACCCTGGTAGAGAAGCCTTTTTTCCCTTTCCTGTTTCCAGGGAGGGTTCAGCAGCATTTTTCGCTAATATAGCGGCTGGGGTACAACCAGAGATGAGGAAAAACAGACGCACATCGTGCAGGAAAACCCAAAAATGCCAAAAAGCGAGGGCCCACGATAACATCTTGACTGAATTGAGGGTTTTCAAATAAAGTTGAGCAGGTCAGATTTATTAATAGTCAAATGCATTGCAGCAACAAATGTTCCGAGAGTATTTGCAGTAGTGGAGATGTCATATTTGGACTAAACATTGGGTATTGGCAGTCTGGGCGATATTTAAGCACATCAATTTCCGGTGTCTAATCGTCTGATTCAGTTGACGTTAGCTTTGTCTGAATGGCTTTGCCAGTCAGCATTTATTATCATTATCTATGAGAATTCAGAATACAATCAAAAGCAGCAATATGAGATCTCTAACAGCAACATCGCCGCAAATAAGGGAGGAGATGATCACTTTCATTAACGACGAGGACAACGACTACAACTTTGTGTTGAACGGGAACTACGTGGGGCTTTACTCATTGACCCGTTGGTTCGATGTGCAGGCCAACGACAATGGCGACTTGAGAAACTTCGAGTTGAGCAGATTGAAAACTCAATTCTTGATCAAAGTTAAAAAAATACTCGCAAGATTGAGATTCCCTAACTTCATTATCATGAACGCCCTTTACTTCTTGGACTTGATTAGAGAGTACATCAAGGATGAGGAGATATCTGGATCTGAACCATATCCAACCTTCTACAAAACTAGAGAAGACAACTTGTTTTTGAACTTTGTCACATGTTTGATGATATCAAATAAGTCGTTGAATGATTTCGCCATGAAAGCCAAATACTGGTCGAGATTGACCAAAATTCCAACAAGAAAGATAAATGAGTTGGAGCTTTTCATTTTAAACAAAATCCTCAAGCACAATCCTCTAATTTTGACTTTTAACATTAACAAGTTGGTGTCTTTCAACGAGAAGTTGCTCTCGAAGATCCCAGCATTTGAAGCTTACATCGAAGACTTCAATGTCAAATTCAGCTCCAACTACTCTGCTGCTCCAGTTCCAGCTCCGGTTCAGGCTCCAGTGTCCATTCAACAACGGAATGTCACAGAAGAGATCAAGGCTGCAACAGTTGCCAACGTTGAAGTCAGATCCGTGTCTTCGTCATACACGAGTCCAGAGTCTCTTACCGACGCCAGTAGCAGCAACAGCAGCAAAGTCAGTCCTGGATCTACTTACTCTGACAGTGGCTCTGACATCTCCTCCGCCTCTCCAAAATCTAACAGCAGCATATACAGTCTCAGTAATACGGAGATCAAGATCACTAGCATTGCATCCTCGATGGACGCTTTGGATCAGTTCATACAAACGCCTACAACATCATTCAAACACCCCCAGAAAACTGCGCAACATGCTGGCATTAACTGCGTCGGTTCTCAGTATCCCCACAGCTACATTGCTTACGACAAGAAATCATTGAACATAGCGTTGCCACAGGCAAACTCACAATACTACAGCTTAGAGGTGTATCACCACTGATCTCTCTACGTCATCCATGGAACTCATCCACTTTCAATCATATTTGTTACTGCCGGTCATGCACTAATATTTCACTTCACTTCCTTCAGTTCTCTTGGTTTTTTATTTTATCTCTACTAGAGCTCTCTAGTCGGTTTTACTGATAGCATTTATTTTTGTTTCTGATTTCCTTACTTTTACCCCTACCGCATATCTAGACAATAAATTCGTTCACACAATAGAATATCAAGTACCCTTCGGTAGTATTTTGAAGAATGAGGACGAATATTAAATTTTTTACGGTAGGTGCGTACCGCGGGCAAGTGCTGTCAAAACTATCTTGGTGAGCTTCGATTAGGTTTGTATTGCTTTGGTTAGAACGGAGGATGGTGGAGGACGGTCATATGATAGGGAACATCTAGATTTCAAAGTTACAGGTGTGGTTTTTGATACCACGAAAAAGTGCTGATAGCAGTTACGGGGGAGAACCACCCAGCCGAGTGGATCCCATGATAAAGTTTGTTCTCGAATATTCCATCGCCATTTATGGAGCATGTAAAAATCAACCGATGAAAATTTCAGGGCTGTTCTGAACATGTTTAAATACGTCAGGAATCCCTTGGGTAGACATCTAAAACAATCTGATAGGTGAAAGATCTTCAGACAATTACATCAGCAAATACAAACCTAGTACACACACCAAAAAAAATTATAATACAATGGTCGAACGCAGCAGAGTATACTTTGATGTCTCCATCGGAGGAGAAAAGAAGGGAAGAATTGTGTTCCAATTATTCAACGATGTAGTTCCAAAGACCGCCGAAAACTTCAGAGCTTTATGTACTGGCGAGAAGGGAATTGGCAAATCAGGAAAGCCATTGTCGTATAAGGGAGCTACCTTCCACAGAATCATCCAAGAATTCATGGTGCAAGGTGGGGATTTCACGCTTGGAGATGGAAGAGGTGGCGAGTCGATTTACGGGGAGAAGTTTGAAGACGAAAACTTTGAATTGAAGCACGACCAGCCATTCTTGCTTAGTATGGCCAATGCGGGCAAAAACACTAATGGATCTCAGTTTTTCATTACCACGGTGAAGACTCCACATCTTGATGGGAAACACGTGGTGTTCGGCAAAGTTTTGCAGGGCAAAGGTATTGTCAAGGCTCTTGAGGCCACTGAAACCGATGAAAACTCCAAGCCTCTTGTTCCATGCGTCATTGAAGACTGTGGAGAGTTATCACCAGACGAAGAATTGACCACGGAGATCAAAGACGATGGTACTGGAGATATCTATGCAGACTTCTTGATTGATGATGACAAGGTCGACCTTGAAGACTCAAAGACTGTCTTCAAGGCTATAGAGACTGTCAAGGCAGTTGCCACGAAATTGCTCCAGGAGGGCGATCTCGAGCGTGCCTACCAGAAATTCTTGAAGTGCAAGAACTTCACTGAGGAGTACTTCCCAGACGACTTGCCAGAGGACGAGATTGAGAAATTGACTCGTTTGAAAGCATCTGCCTACTTGAACTTGTCGTTGGTGAGCTTGAAGCTCAAGAAATACAAGGAGACTCTTAGTGCGGCCACTGGAGCCTTGACGAGTGAAGGTATCACCAACAAGCAGAAAGCCAAGGCTTTGTACAGACGTGGGGTGTCGTATTTGCACTTGAGGAATACCGAAAGTGCGTTGGAAGACTTGAAGAACGCCGACAAGTTGACGCCTAATGATGCTGCTATCAAAGCTGCGATTGAGGAGGTGCAAAGAGCTGAGAAGCTCCGGATCAAGAAGGAAAAGGCTGCGTTGTCGAAGTTTTTCGGATGAACGTGGCGGACGCATGAATGCTTCGGAGGGTGTATTTGCTTAGCGCGTATTTGCTACCAGAAGCGTGTAATGTTATTATAAGTGTGTATGTAAATGAAATGATAGATTTAGCTATGTGTGAAAGGTGTTTGTAGAATCAGTGCGTTACCGATGATTGAAGGGCCTGAAAGCGTGTTTTTGGGGATTATTGTGGAGAAATACGATTTAGTAGCAGCGGTTGTGTTTGTGTAGCTATTGGTACTGTTATCACCGGGCATATATGCGTTCGTCTGTAGAGCGCTTTGGGCAGTATCGTGGCGAGCAGAAGAAGATGGCTGAATGACACGATATCTGGTGCACGGGTGTTACACTTGTTGCAACCTGAAAATTGAAAATTCAAAAATCAACGAAATAAAAAATAAATTCCAATGGCGTCAGTGCTTGCAACAACTCACGATAGTCCGGCAACACTAACCAGGGATTATTGGATTTATTGAAGAGTAAATCCGGTGTATTCTTAGTGTATAATCTTGCAGAAATGAGTGTTCGGGCTTTTGCGTATTCTAGCGCGCCGCTCCGCACGGTGAAGGAGGTAAGTTGCTGCCTGCAGTGGCGTTTGCCACAAGTTTTCCTGGAACACGAGGTACTAACAAGAGCAGCTTCAATTTGGGCTTTTTTCTCCAGAAGAGACGGTAAGTATCAGCATTTGTAGAAGAAGCAGGGCGGAAGCGAAGGAAGGGACATTGGAGGGAGCGGATGGCCGCGATGCGGCGCACAGGCGGTGTGAAATCGCGGAAAATTTTTCGCGGCGCTGCATCGCCGCCAGCGGCCCGCCAGACCGCCTCGCGGAGACCGCCAGTATATACGTCGGGAGCAAGCATTACTAACAACAGACCAGCGGGCTATTAGTGTCGCGAAGATCGAATTCCCCGAAATCATGGACGAAAACCGAAGACCGCGGGACGGGGGTCTCAACGACCCGCGGCTTGGGACGATCGACCGGGCGTTCAAGTGCCAGACCTGCGGGGAGGACATGTTTGAGTGCCCCGGGCACTTTGGGCACATCGAGCTCGCAAAGCCGGTGTTCCACATTGGGTTCATTGCGAAAATCAAGAAGGTGTGCGAGTGTGTGTGCATGCACTGCGGGAAGTTGCTTCTCGACAAGAACTCGCCCGCGGTGCAGCGGATTGCGCGGATCCGAGACCCGAAGAAGCGGTTCCAGGCGATATGGCAGGCCAGCAAGACGAAGATGGTCTGCGAGGCGGAGCTCCCGACCGAGGAGGAGGTGGACGGGGACGGGGACAACCCGCTCGGGCTCGGCGGGTGCGGCAACGTCCAGCCGACGGTGCGCAAGGAGGGGTTGAAGCTCTGGGGGACGTGGAAGTTGGACAAGGGCGATGACGGGGAAACCCAGGCGGAGAAGCGGTTGTTGACCCCGGCGGAGATCCTCAATGTGTTCAAGCGGATCAGCGACGAGGACGGGGTGTTGTTGGGGTTCAACGTGGACTATGCGCGGCCGGAGTGGTTGATTTTGACGGTGTTGCCCGTTCCGCCGCCGCCAGTGCGCCCCTCGATTGCCTTCAACGAGACGGCGCGCGGGGAGGACGACTTGACGTACAAGCTTGCGGAGATCCTCAAGGCGAACATCAACGTGCAGAAGCTCGAGATGGACGGGTCGCCGGCACACGTGATCACGGAGTTTGAGTCGCTTCTCCAGTACCACGTGGCGACGTACATGGACAACGACATTGCGGGGCAGCCGGTGGCGTTGCAGAAGAGCGGGCGGCCGATCAAGTCGATCCGCGCGCGGCTCAAGGGCAAGGAGGGCCGGGTGCGGGGCAACTTGATGGGCAAGCGGGTGGACTTCTCGGCGCGCACGGTGATTTCCGGAGACCCGAACTTGGACCTCGACCAGGTGGGGGTGCCGCGGCTGATAGCCCGGACCCTCACGTACCCCGAGATTGTGACGCCGTACAACATCCAGCGGTTGACGGAGTACGTGCGCAACGGCCCGAACGAGCACCCCGGGGCCAAGTACGTGATCCGGGACTCTGGGGACCGGATCGACCTCAAGTACCACAAGCGCGCCGGGGACATCCAGTTGCAGTACGGGTGGAAGGTGGAGCGGCACCTCATGGACAACGACCCGGTGTTGTTCAACCGGCAGCCCTCGTTGCACAAGATGTCGATGATGGCGCACCGGGTGAAGGTGATGCCGTTCTCGACGTTCCGCATCAACCTCTCGGTGACCCTGCCGTACAATGCGGACTTTGACGGGGACGAGATGAACCTCCACGTGCCGCAGACCCCCGAGACGCGCGCGGAGCTCCAGAACCTTGCGGCGGTGCCGCTCCAGATCATCTCGCCGCAGAGCAACAAGCCGGTGATGGGGATCGTCCAGGACACCCTCTGCGGGATCCGCAAGATGACGTTGCGGGACGTGTTCCTCGAGCTCGACCAGGTGATGAACATCTGCTTCTGGATCAAGGACTGGGACGGGGTGGTGCCCAAGCCGACGGTGCTCAAGCCCAAGCCGTTGTGGACGGGCAAGCAGATTGTGTCGTTGGCGATCCCGCGGGGCATCAACTTGGTGCGGTTCGAGGAGAAGACGACGTTTGCGTCGCCGCTCGACGACGGGATGCTCATTCTCGACGGGGACATTATGTTTGGGGTGGTGAACAAGAAGACGGTGGGGGCGTCTGCGGGGGGCTTGATCCACACGGTGTTCCGCGAGAAGGGCCACGCGGTGTGCGCGCAGCTCTTTGCGAACATCCAGAAGGTGGTGAACTACTGGTTGCTCCACGACGGGTTCTCGATAGGGATTGGCGACACGATTGCCGACTTGAACACGATGCGCAAGATCGTGGCGACGATCAACGAGGCGAAGCAGAAGGTGCAGGAGGTGATCCTCGACGCGCACGCGAACCGGCTTGCGCCGGAGCCCGGGATGACCCTCCGCGAGGCGTTTGAGGCCAACGTGGCGCAGATCCTCAACAAGGCGCGCGACGACGTGGGCAAGTACTCTGAGAAGTCGCTCAAGGACTCCAACAACGTGAAGCAGATGGTGATCTCGGGGTCCAAGGGGTCGTTCATCAACATCTCGCAGATGTCTGCGTGCGTCGGGCAGCAGATGGTGGAGGGCAAGCGGATTCCGTTTGGGTTTGCCGACCGCACGTTGCCGCACTTCACCAAGGACGACTTCAGCCCCGAGAGCAAGGGCTTCATTGAGAACTCGTACTTGCGGGGCCTCACGCCGCAGGAGTTCTTCTTCCACGCGATGGCGGGCCGCGAGGGGTTGATTGACACCGCGGTGAAGACCGCAGAGACGGGGTACATCCAGCGGCGCTTGGTCAAGGCCCTCGAGGACATCACGGTGCACTACGACGGCACGGTGCGCAACTCCACCGGCACGGTGCTCCAGTTCCTCTACGGCGAGGACGGGCTCGACGGCACCCAGGTCGAGTCCCAGCCGCTCGACTCCCTCACGGCCTCGGACGAGACGTTTGAGCGGCGCTACCGCATCGACCTCATGGACCCGGCGCGCCTGCTCCGCCCGGGGCTTGTCGAGGACGCCGAGGAGATCCGCGGCGACGCGGCGCTCCAGCGCGTGCTCGACGAGGAGTACGCGCAGTTGGTGGCTGACCGCAAGTTCCTCCGCGAGGTGTTCCCCACGGGCGAGAGCAAGTGGCCCTTGCCGGTGAACTTGCGCCGCGTGGTGCAGAACAGCCAGCAGATCTTCCACGTGGACTCCAACCGCGCCAGCGACGTGGGGCTCGCCCACGTGGTGCACGCGGTGCGCGGGCTCTGCCTGCGGTTGACGGTGGTGCGCGGCGACGGGCGGTTGACGCGCGAGGCCCAGCTGAACGCCACGGCGCTCTTCCAGGCGTTTGTGCGCCTGCGGCTTGCCGCGCGCCGCGTGGTGGAGGAGTACCGCCTCCTGCGCGACGCCTTCGACTGGTGCATAGGCAAGATCGAGCAGCTTTTCCAGAAGGCGGTGGTGCACCCCGGGGAGATGGTTGGGGTGGTTGCCGCGCAGTCCATTGGGGAGCCGGCCACGCAGATGACGTTGAACACGTTCCACTATGCGGGTGTCTCGTCCAAGAACGTCACCTTGGGGGTTCCGCGGCTCAAGGAGATCCTCAATGTGGCCAAGAACATCAAGACGCCGTCGTTGACGATCTACCTCGAGCCGCAGTTTGCGCACGACGAGATGAAGGCCAAGGCGGTGCAGGCGGCCATCCAGTACTCGACGATCCGCGACATCATTGCCCTCACGGAGATCTTCTACGACCCAGACCCGCGCGCCACGGTCATCGAGGAGGACGTGGACCTTGTCGAGGGCTTCTTTTCGATCCCCGACGAGGAGACGGAGCGCACGCTCGACCGGCAGTCGCCGTGGCTCCTTCGGTTCGAGATCGACCGCAGCAGTCTCTTCGACAAGCAGGTGACGTTGTCGCAGGTCGCAGAGCGCATCAAGAGCAGCTTTGGCGCGGACCTCTTCATCATCTGGTCGGAGGACGCAAGCAGCAACAAGCTCGTGGTGCGGTGCCGCGTGGTGCGCGACGACAAGGCGTTCAACGACGAGGCAGAGTCCGAGGAGGACCACATCCTCAAGATGATCGAGGGGCACATCTTGGACATCCCCTTGCGGGGCGTCGAGAACGTCCTGAAGGTGTTCATCTCGAAGAACGAGCACCGCATGGTGGTGGACGAGCAGGGCAGCTTCCAGAAGACGTCGGAGCTGATTCTCGAGACGGACGGGGTGAACTTGGCGGAGGTGATGGCCGTCGAGGGCGTGGACTTCCGCCGCACGTACTCCAACAACTTCGTCGAGGTGCTCAGCGTCTTGGGCATGGAGGCGGCCCGCGAGGCCCTCTACAAGGAGACCTACAAGGTCATCTCCTTTGGGGGCTCGTACGTCAACTACAGACACATGGCGATGTTGGTGGACGCCATGACGTCGCGCGGACACTTGATGGCGATCACCAGACACGGCATCAACCGCAACGACACGGGCGCGTTGATGCGCGCCTCCTTCGAGGAGACCGTCGAGATCTTGCTCGAGGCCGGCGCCTGCGCAGAGCTCGACGACTGCCAGGGCGTCTCGGAGAACGTGTTGCTTGGCCAGATGGCCCCGGTGGGCACGGGGGTCTTTGACTTGCTTGTCGACGAGGAGATGCTCAAGGAGGTGCCCTACAACTACAGTCTTCCGCTGCGCGCCGCCGCCGCAGCCTCCCTGGACCTCGAGGGCGCCGCCACGCCCTACATGGACGCCCTGCCGGACTACGGCGACATCGACGTCGACGAGGACATGAACTTCTCGCCGATCCACGACTCTGCCGCCGCAGACGCCCGCGGGGGGCTTTCTGTGTACGACGGCTACGCCACATCCCCGATGAACGTCGCCCTGCCCTACGGGTACCAGCCGACGTCGCCGGGGACCTTTGTGAGCAGCCCCGGCTACGGCAAGGACGGCGGGTCCCCGGGCTACTCTCCGTCGTCGCCAAGCTACGGCGGATCCTCGCCTGGGTACTCTCCGTCGTCGCCGGCGTACAGTCCTACCAGTCCAAGCTACAGCCCCTCCTCGCCGGCCTACAGCCCTACCAGCCCAAGCTACAGCCCTACGAGTCCTAGTTACAGTCCTACCAGTCCAAGCTACTCGCCTACGAGCCCTAGCTACAGTCCTACAAGTCCTAGCTACAGTCCGACGAGTCCTAGCTACAGCCCTACCAGCCCGAGCTACAGCCCTACGTCTCCTGGATACTCGCCTACCTCGCCCAGCTACAGCCCTACGTCTCCAGGCTATTCTCCTACGTCTCCAGGGTACTCTCCTACGAGCCCTTCGTACTCGCCTACGTCTCCTAGCTACAGTCCTACGAGTCCTAGCTATAGCCCGACGAGTCCTAGCTACAGTCCGACGAGTCCAAGTTACAGTCCTACGAGCCCTAGTTACAGCCCTACCTCGCCCGGATACGCTCCGAACTCGACGCACTACTCGCCGGGGTCGCC
Organism: Saccharomycopsis sp. NRRL Y-5750; assembly: GCA_030564765.1. NCBI lineage: Eukaryota > Fungi > Ascomycota > Saccharomycetes > Ascoideales > Saccharomycopsidaceae > Saccharomycopsis > Saccharomycopsis sp. NRRL Y-5750. Next base: position 92,069 of record JAKTZD010000061.1, read on the forward strand.
GTACAGTCCCGACAAGGAGGAGGAGAACTAGGGGGGTAGTGAATAGCTGACTTGCTTGCTGGCATTGACAGTTGTATATCTAGAAAACAGTTGATCTATGTATAAAATAGAGTTGATAAGTATGAAAAAATAAATTTGTTTTAGTAAAAGTATTTTATTATCTGTATAGATAGATAGCATGTATTTCATTTTAGCATTTAAGAACTGTATAGAGTTTATTATATATAGATAGCTAACATGTATTTCAGCATTTAACTTCTGTATAGAGAATATCATATATATAGATAGCTAACATGCATTTCATTCTAGCATTTCACTGTACAGAGAATATCATATATATAGATAGAATCAAACCTCTCGGTTGTGCAATTGGCAGCTTTGACTTTTCTTGGTGATGGTTTCCTTGAGTATGTGTGTGGTATAGGTGAATTCTTTATATTCAGAAAGGATTTGCCAACTACCTCCTTCAACTTTGAAAACTTAGAATGATTGACTACCTTGTAGTTGAAAGTTCAAGTTGAAGGGCGTGGAACACATCAAGATAGTCAACATTGTACTTGGAAAATTGAAAAGGCAAATCATGCATGTTGTTCAATGAACTTTTGAGCTTGGCAATTTTTGCAACAATCACTTTTAGAAATTTCACCCGATCGTCGATAAGTCATTGGATACACAATCCATAAACTCAAGTTACTGGCATCAAAATGGCTTTCTCCAATCTACTATCAGCATCAAGAGCGGAAGTTCACACGGCCAACGAACAGACACTTTTGTTAGCCCATTTCAAAACCCCCCTCTATCCGTAACTCAAACTACACAAAACATAAATTTTAGATCGTATATCAAAAGTAAATAGTAATACAAAAAAGAAGTAAAAGTATAATACAACGAAAAAGGTACATATGCTGAAGATCAACCAGCCTTCTCGTGGACAGTCGAAAGTCTTCTCATCTCAACAATGAAGTCCTCCAATGATCTTTGTGGGGCATGCTTCTTCAATGGTTGACCATTCATGACCCTGTCAAAACACTCTGACTGGCTCATCATAACGTAGACTCCGCTAAGAACGCAAAAAACGCCAAAGGACCAGACCCAGACTCTGACAACTGTCACAACATCAGTCGAGTTTTGGGCCCACCAACCGCAAATAGTGAAAGCTGTTGCGATAACATCAACCACAAAGACAGCCCCGGCTAATTGCCAAGATGGAAGCGATGCCCAGAATGGACCCTCTGAT
>JAKTZD010000062.1:0-93194 GCA_030564765.1 Saccharomycopsis sp. NRRL Y-5750
TAGGTCAACTACGACAAAATAAACAATTGTTCAAATAAATTCAAGCTTATATAATATATAGATAACACAACAACAAACAACCTCAAAAAAATCATAATACAGAAGATTTCTCGATCTCAAACAAGTGGTCCACGCAAGTCTTCAATTTGGACCCCCTTGCCTCGATTGAAGCAAAGCATTGATCACTCCACGTTTTCTTTGAAATTCATTATGAACGCATCGCTCGAACATCGCATTAACGATATCCAAACTGAACCCAAAGAGGCCCTGGTGAATCGCAAAGCAGATTCTGCATAGCTTATTTCGCTCATTGTTGGATATCCGTCTCCAAGCGGTCAGCACCAATCTTTTAGCTCCTATCAGCGCAGCACACATCGGACTGTTGGAACGCAGGCAAATCTCCAAGCAAAGCTTACCCAATATGGTCATAAGTTCAGTCCCCCTTGCTGTGATTTGGAGAACTGATCTTGCAAAAGTCTTTCTGCTGATAGTGTGATAATAGTAGTTCTGTCCGTCACTATATTTGTATCTTGTGCAGGGAAGCTCTCCAAAGGCCGAGTTCACCTCTGCACTTTTACATTTCCGATACTCGTCATATCGAAAACTTTTGAGTATCCGCTGATACTTGTGTAGTAAGTCGGCGACCACCGTTTTCTCTGCCTCAGTCAACTGTTCTCCAGACGTTGCTTGTCCCTTTTCTTCGAGAGGTTCTAAAGTCTGTATCTTGTTCTCTTCAGGCTGTTCTGGAATTTTTTTTTGCTTCTCTTCAAGAGGTTCTAAAGTCTGTATCTTGTTCTCTTCGGGAGGTTCCGGAGTTGCATTTGCAACGGCGTCACCCAGTGTGTGTAAGAACGAAAAGTCAATCATGTCTGATGACTGAAAGTCACTTTGCCGACAGAGATTCATTAAAATAGCCTGCTCAGATGCTCTCTGTAAGTCATTTGTTGGATCCAATTCTGGTAACATGGAAGGTGCTCCCCCATAAGCAGCAGCTTCTTTAAAAGCTGCTTCACTATTGGACCCCGATGCGACTTGAAAGTAAAGGATGTCATGTTGGGCTCGATCTTGTTCTAGCGGAAGCTCTTTTGGGAGAGGAGAGGCATCTTCAGGCAAAACAAGGCTCTTACCATCCCGTTTTAGAGAAATGTCGCCTAGACAAGGGGCAGATTGCTGCCTCAAAACAGCCTCTATTCTGGGCTCTATTTTATCCTCTATTTTAGCCTCCATTTTAGCCTCTATTTTAGCCTCTATTTCAGCGTCTCGGGTTCGAGCCATTTTGTCTAATGTAGACATCGAAAGTGGATCCACATATGTGGTTTCAAAGGCTTCAGGCACGGCTAAGCTTTGAACATTACTGCCTAAAATATTAGCATTTGGGTTTACTGCATCTGGAGAATCAGATTGCTGTGCACGATTCAAAGACTGTATGATTTCAACTGTTTCAGCTAATAGCTTTTCACCTTGTTTCATTTTGATGTCTATATGACGGATAAGTTCTGCTGCGTTCCTATCAGCTTCGTTCATATCAGCTACACTTTGGCTCTCATCATAACATTTTTGGAAGATAGCGTGTGAAGCTTCGTTGTTTTGAGACGCAGGAGAAGCACACAAATAAAAACCGTTTTCTGTCATTGCGATACAAAATATTGAATATGAAAGAGGTAAGTTGTATACAACTAGCTAAAAGCAGAGTATGTTAAAGGTCTGAGGCAGGGAATCAAATATGCTTGCTCGAGACTTTTGGACTCTTAATACAATTTCAAGTTTTGCGAAGCAGTAAACAATTCGGAGGTTTTGCGAAGCAGAGGAGGAAATCTAAGCCATCTTCAGCACAGATCGGAAAGCCCACAACTTTGAGTCAAGATGTTGCGTCAGGAAGAGAACAATGCGAACGGACAAATTCAAGTCAGAAAAGCCTGGATGGGACGGTTCCAAGTGCTAATCAAATGCTTCTTCATTATGTAAAAGAGCTGAAAATGAAGGAAAGCGGGTAGTGTGCACAAAGTCAATGTAGTAATTTTGATCGCGAGTGAAGAGAAGAAATCAGTCAGTGTCAGGATGCATGATATTGATTAGAAAGGAAGGAAAACTTTGAAGCAGAGATCACTGGGGGTACAGAGTACCAGTTGCTACCGAACATTGGGCCAGCAAATAAGAACAGGAAAATCCAGAGCCATTACCTCAAAGAAAAGCTGGAGAGTACGAACTAATCGTGTATGTCCTATCACTGCATTTCATGGAATTGCATAGCTCAAACCCCATATAGCAGCCCAACGGCTTGTGCAATGCAAACACCGTATATGATCTAAATTATGACTATAAGGGGGTTTAGGCTTCGATATATGAACACTACTTTCTGGCGCTTATCGCTTCCTGTGACTGTAAATGGTGTTGGAAACTAGAGTAAAGCGTTGGGCGTTCTGATCCTGCGTGTGGTAACCAACATGCATGAGACTAGTATTGAGAAATTTGCGTGAGTAATGTCAAATGGATGTAGCGAGGCTTGATAGACGCAAAGTGCACTCGGAAGACATCCACCTCTTCCTGTAGGTCATCGAATCGTTAGCCAGCTTTTGAATGTAGTAGGAGATCATGCGATGCGTTTCTGGTATTTGAATAATTCAGATCACTCCACTTTCAGCAAATTTTTGATTTGGGCACGCTTCAGGTGACTCCTTGACTGCAGAAATGAATAAATCAACGCATCTATGCGTCATAGATCTATGACGATAGTAGGCGTTGTTCTCCACAAGTTTCACGCCAATATAACAAGCTCACGACAACACAGAGTACAAATAACTGGATATTCAAGACTTTTTCAAAAATAGAAATCCACTAAGCCTCGTTTATGATCTGTTTTTCTTTCACACATAGACTGGGTGCAAGAAGTTGGTAATACAGGGCCAATTTTGCGTTTGCTTTGACAGTATTTTTTTTCTCATCTCTTTTTTCTTCATTTCTGGTCTTTTCGTTATCTATCCAACTTAGAGAAATAAACCACGTTTTGCCTATCATCCAGGGGTTCAAATCAGTACATAGATCACAAACAGCCATTCAGACAAGTGTGCTCAAACTCCTTGCTAACTTGTAGCATCAGCAATAATCCTGTATCGTTGCGATAGCTCATGCGTGTTTCTTGCTGATTCTGACGATCAGAAGTCTCCTTTTTTTATAGCATTATTTTTTATGGTTATCAGCCGCATCATAATGACGAAGGGATCATCAATAACAATCACATTGGACAAGGCAAACAAACGCTTCACAAACTCGGAGATCATAACCGGAACGGTGATTTATGTTGTCAAAGATAAAGTGGACCTCGAGAACATATCTGTTCTGTTTGTCGGACTGTCGACAAGCAGAATATGCAAGCAGGGCGAGACTCGAAGAATGGAATACCACGAAACTCACAATTTGATCAACAGAAGCAAGATCGTATTTCCTCCCAGCGACATCTCTGCTTTGGCTCAATCAAAGCTGTTTACTCTTCCTAAAGGCACGTACGAGTATACGTTCGCCATTGAAATTCCAGATGAATCGTACAACATTCTGTGTTTGTCCGAACGTAAAATGTACCACTCAGAGGGGTTTTTAAGAGACGAGGCACTCGAGAACTGTCCCTTGCCGCCATCCCAGATATACCTGAGATTGCGGGAGATAACTGCAGATGTGCGCTACTTTGTCACTGCTGAAGCCAAGAAATCTTCTTTCTTCAAAAGCAACACCAAAGCCCACGAATTGATAACCTTCATGCCTAAAAACAAAGCATTAGCCTTTTCTCTCAACTTTCTATCCAAACAACCCGCACCTTACCTTATTTCAGACAGACGCCAACGAGGCTTGCTTCCTGTCTATCAGTCAAGCATTTTCAAGATCTCTTTACCCAGCGAAGTGAAGGCTGCCAACTCTCAGAAAAAATCCATCTTGAAGAGGATTATAAGCTCCAATGACGTCCAGATACCGTTCGCATTGAAACTTGACTTTGTCGACTATTTGCATTACGAGACAAAGCTAGGAATATCCCCAAGAGTGCTTCAATCGCAGACCACGCTAGCAAACTTTGTAAACTTGTCGGTTATAACCCCATTTTCGGAGTTTGAGATATTGAAGGCGCTAATCGACGATCCAGAAAGCAGAAACGATCTGTTTGAAGAAACTTGGGAAAGACGGTCGTCAGTACCACCATCTAGTCGCGCTGCGAGTGCGCTTTATCAAAGTCCTCCTGAATTGATTCTCGCAAACTTGAAAATTGAGCTTGTTACGGAAATGTTAGTGAAAACCGAAAATGTACAGTTGGTCGAAGAAAGAACGGTGTTATTCCATCAAGATTTGTCTCACCGAGTTCCTTTATCAAGCTTTGAAAAAATTCCGTTCAATCCGTCTAATCCGTATCACGATAGGTCCATTTTTGAAACCCCAATGTTTGAGAAACTTAGCAAAGAGATATACCGTGACGACAACGAGGAAGCCTTGTCAGACAACGAGTATGACGAGGATCCAATAAGCGAGAAGCCGAGATCCAGAAAGGGCTCTATAATAAGTCTAGGTAGCTCCAAAAGAGTCTCTATTTTCGGTTCTTCGGGCAAAACTGGAGAAAGAAGAGGCTCAACAACGGAATCGCGAAGAAACTCAAGAAGCCAGCCGAGAATAGAGAAAGAGAGTCCTTTGATACCAGAGGAGCGTTCGTTCTACCAGTATAGCTTGCCGACAGAGTATTATAACTGTTTCCTTCCGAAAACCTTGCCGTCGTTCATTACATGTAATATTAGAAGGGACTACTTATTGGCAGTGACTGCGGTCTTCCAAAACTCGTACGATCCGTCGAGAAAACATGCGGTTTCCAGAACAGTCTCCCAGATAGCAATTACTAGCTTACAGGACATCATCCCGGATTACCACGATATCGAGCAGCTACCGCAGTATTCGGAGCATTGAGAAGTGCGGAGAGTCCATGTGTATTAATGATGATTGAATAAGGAGAAACTATAGTAACTTTGAATAAAAACAGATGGTAGTGCCAACAGGCAACATGTATGCTGATTCACAGCTTGATTGTCCGCTCATCGGCCTGGATTTACGCCCTGGCAATCTCTGTAGTGCCAACCTCTATATTGTCGGTCTCAAGCTTTTCAGAGAGAGCAGCAGAGTCGGTGGTTTTGGCTGTAGAAGCAACAGGCAGCTCAGGATGCTGAGGCACCTTTTCATGGATACGGAGATCTTCTTCACTAAGACCTACCTCGGCTCCAAGCTCAAAGAATCTGTCCATGTATTTGTTGTATTTGTCAGCCCCGATTTTGATCAAGGCAGGCCAGTATTCCTCGTGCTTGTACTCGAAATCAATAGACCCATTGTAGATGCTGAACAACTGCTCCTTAGGGATGAAATCGCTGAATGGATTGTCGAAGGAGACCTTTTGCTTGGTGTACGGGTCCAAGAACGGCCAGCAAAGCTTGAGGAACACAGAGGCAACAAACGGGATGTTTGTGAACAAGGCCCTTCCCAATCTTTCGGGATAATGGTACTGCAAGATGTAAAGAACTGCTTTTCCGACTCCCACACTGGGCATTGGCTTGTGTTTGAGCCCTACATCTGGGAACGACTCAAAATCAACACACAAAGCCAATTTGTCTTGGCCTTGCGGCATGTAGTTGATGATGGCTTCGATCATGAAGATCAAGTGCTTCACCTGGGTGTCGGAGGGCTTGGTGTTTTGCTTCCCGTTGTAGAGGAACAAACATGGACGGCAGCCGTTGTCAAAGCCAAAGATAACCTGTTTCCCGGTCAAGTTCTCCTCCTCAACAACATCAGGAGTGAGGGCAGTGTCCTTCAACTCTGGGATTTGCCATTGCTCAAAACGAGGGTTGTATTTTCCATACACCCCGTTGGATATACCGTACTCTCTTCTCCACACCACAGAAGACTCAAGACGAGTGATTGCGTCCTCTGCATTCCAGTTGCAGGCGCGCAAGTATCTCAAAAAGCACTCCTTGGTCAACCAGGCCTTCTCCACTGGCGTGAGCGGGTATTTCTTCGTGCTGGCGGCCTTTTTGGAGTCGCTATGGATGGCATACTCCAAGGCCTCGTTTTGGAAGTGTTTGAGGACTTTCGCATAACGCACCTTCTTTTCCTCGTCGGAGACAGTCTTGTCGTTAGGAACCTCTGGCTGCGACGACTTCCCTTTGGCCGGGTGCTCGAAAGGAGTGGTCATTTTGATCAAAGGCTCCTGTGCAGCCTTCTTGCTGGCAGCCGCGTCTTTCTTGCTCAGACTGTTAGTGGTTGACGAGTCCGTAGACGTCGAACTTCTCGAAAAAAAACCCATATTCAATCTTTTCTACTATATCTTGTGTTCACGGACTGCGCAGATAAGAAGCTGTTTTCTCGTTGTTGGTGTTTTCAACCATGATGTGTAATTGTTAACAAATAATATAAAAAAAAATTTATTTCTGCTGGTACTTATTTGTTGTTTTTTCCATGTTCTGCATCCGCCCTTCTGGGCGGCCGGATCTTTGCGGTTCGGGATTAGCCTGCGCGGAGGTGCATCCGCAGATATCGGAGAAGAGCACGAAAACGAACAAAAAGCGGATTTAAAAGATATCCTGGGACATATAAATAGAGGTGGAATTCTCGAAGAATACAGCCACACACCGCGTCCAAACGAACCGCAAAACGCCAAACTGAAGACGAAAATCGATGGTGTTTCCGGCTACACTAAGAATCGGTCCTTTTGGTACAAGACAGTTCAGCATGTCCACACCATACAAAGACCAGTTGACGTTCCGTGAGTCGTTCGGCAGATGGGTCAAATTGTTCAGAAAAGACGAATTGGAGAGCTGTGAGGACCAATTGCTCCGGTCTATGGTGCCTTTTTACAATGGAAACGAGAAAAACGGAGATATACGGACAGCAGCTGTCGCGAACGTTCAGATAGGCGAGAAAGAATTCATCCACGAGTTGAACATCAAAAACTACGCGGGCGATGAGCCCAACAGTGACAACCTCTTGATGATCCACGGATTTGGCACCGGGTTAGGTGTTTTCTACCGGAACTTCGACGCCTTGACCAACCTTAAGAACCGCTTTGTGAATCTCTCCTCGATTGATCTTTTGGGCCACTCGTTGTCAAGCTCTGCCAAATTCACCTTCAAAGATGCACCAGGGTTCAAAACCCCTACGGTCAAAATGAATATCGAGGAGGAGCCCGAAAGCCCAAAGCCGCCATTGGATGAAGATACAAAGAAGATGCTGAAACGGGTGAAAATCCCCGTTGAGACCATCAAGTCTATCAAATCGCTTGAATACGAGGAATCTGCCAAAGAGTTGGCTAAAATCGCGGAAGCTACAGAGGCCACAGTCACCAAATACGAGAACTACTACATAGACTCGATCGAACGGTGGAGAATTGCCAAAAAGCTCGACAAAATCAATCTTTTGGCCCACTCGTTTGGCGCATATTTGTCTTTGGCCTATACGCTAAAGTATCCACAGCATGTGTCGAAATTGATTCTCGTATCCCCTGTCGGCGTGGAGAATTCGCTCTATTCGGTTGACTCGATGAAGTACCACGTGAAGGAAAACAAATTGAAAGACATAGCTCCTTCGTTTGACTCCACGAGCATGGACCATGTAGGCAAAATGTTCAAAGTTCCCTCGTTCTTGAGTACCATGTGGGACAAATCTTACTTTCCATTCACGGTGTATCGCGCAATGGGTCCTTTTGGCGTTTATTTTGCCTCTAAATACACATACGCAAGATACGCCATGGGTGCAGGCAGCGAGGACGAGATCCAGACGCTTTCAAACTACATGTTTGCTATCTACAAGAGAAGTTCTTCTACAGAGTTGGCAATCTCTCGTATTTTGTCTCCAAGAGTGGCAGCACGCGATCCGCTTTATCTTAAACTCAAAAGAAGGCTTGAAAACAAGGAGGAAGCCCTGAACAAGTTGCCGGAAATCCTATGGTTGTATGGGGATCACGATTGGATGGACTCACGAGCAGGAAAGGTGTCAAGTGACTTCTTGAACGAGCACCATTTGGCGGCGGGATCCACATGGAAGATCATCAAGAACGCGGGTCATAATTTGTTTTTTGACAATCCAAAGGACTTCAATAGCGAGGTGAAGAAGTTTTTACAGTGGTCGTGAGTATTATAGGAGAGTCATTTGACTGGGCAATGTTTTTCCTTGGTGATAGAGACTCTGAAGTGTTTATTATCGTGTAAATATAGATATATGGAAATAGATGTGATAGAACATGCCTGTGCGATTTCCACAGGTGTTATTGCAAACATGCGTTTGTCATAATAAATGTTATAGAGTATGGTCAATAATAAGGGTAGTTTACAAAATTGTTGTTGCGATTGTTTGTGAGGTTATCTATGTCTGTAGATATGAGTTGTGTGATTGTAAACTTGTACGCTGCGTCACTTGTTGGAGTATTGAAAGATAAGCCAAAAAATTGCCCTTTGGCAGAGAATTCAAAAACGGGTCTTGTTAGCCAGAACAATACCTTTCTGAGAAACCCAGTGACTTGAGTGTTAAAAATAGATTCTTATATCAACAGTGTCAAAGTTTTAGTTCAGCTGCTGCTGCCAGCCACTGAGCCAAAAATAAAGGCCAACATCCAAGGCAGCTACGACCAACTAACATTGGCCTTTTTCATTTTGTCTCAATCGCTTTCCATTTCTTTCTATCAGTTTTCAGCTGAAGGCATAGATGACCGAAGAACTGAATATCCTTGTCGCAAAATCGATATCATCAGTACATACTCAACTACAAAACACACGGCGGCATCATGCCCACCTCTTATCCTATGACTCCAGTTTAGGTTCATCTCTCATTTACCATACTAAATATGTCAAGTGACGACGAAATGTTTCCCTTTCCAGAAGAAAAAATTCAGAGATAGAAATCATCGACACACGAACAACCATCACATCCCGTTTACCACAATTAAAGTATCCATACATCAACTGAGCAAAAAGCCACCGATAAATAAGATGTCAGAATTGCGCTGCTCGGCAGACGTATGCATTGTTCCAGTAAGCAAATAACACATTCAGAAAAAAGACAGTGAGATCAAGTACTAATTGAAACGATAGATTGGAACCAAATCCGTCTCAGGGTCGTCGGTGATAGCACAAGTGGAAAAGATGATCAGAGAAAGCGGTCTTAAGAACACCCTTCACCCATGCGGGACCATCATCGGTAAGTAACGCTATTCGCCCTTGATATAGACACAGCCACACTAGAATGATTTGGACTGAGCAGAAACTAACAACGTACTAGAGGGAGAGTTTGGAGAGGTTCTGCAACTAATCGGCAAGGTAGTCGAGCATCTACACACCAAAGAACACTTAGTTCGCATCCATACGAATATCCGACTAGTTACGAGTATATAAAAGGCTTGACCTGAACTGCTGTTACAGCATGTGCTATGGTGTTATCCATTACACTTGAATTCGAAGAAACAAAACTACCAAATCCTGTAAGCGTACAAAGACTCGCCAAAAGTCACAGGGTTAGTATTACACAAATTCTACGGCTCTAGCACTGTGAGCTAGCAGAGATAAATCAGTCATAAAAAAGGAATAGTGTAAGCCAACAGAAAGATTCTTTTAAACCGGAGTAGTCCCAATAGGCTGAGAAGCAGAAAGAATAACCCAGAGTACACGCGAAACGCATCCAAGACTCTTGGAAGCAAAAAATAAGTCGCCTGCACTCCAGGCTTTCCAAGTCAAGCAATAGTCAATAGACGAGTGAAACTTGCCAATTGACTTCGCTGTATCTGTCGCACTTCGTCTGCACCTTTGGTGCTTGAAAGTTGCATTGTGTCTCACATAAGACAAGTGTGCCGATCTCAGGCCCCCCTTAAAGCCCTTCCAGTGGCCAGCAAAATAGGATAATCGAGGAAACACCGCCCGAAAATAAAAATAACTCCCCACCAAACGAAGTAAGACAAGAAAAAGCTTTTCGCAGCAAAAGCTTCCATCGCACCAAGTAAGTTAATTAACGACCAAATTGATGAAATTGGATAAATAGGTGTTTTACCTAGTACAGTATTGTTATATCGCACATCGTTGACAGAGGAAGAATAAAAGACCCCGATTTCCTCTTTTTTGTTACTTTTAGAACCGCTTTCTCGTTGCACCTGGCCTGCCTCACCTATAAGCCTATCGAAAATTACTGAATTTCGTGGTGCATTTTCGGGAAAAACACATCTATTGTTTGGCCTGGTTTTGTTATTTTTTGGTGGTACTGAAACTTTGGTATTCGTGTACCTTTGGAAATTGCTGGCAACGATGGCATCCAAGTTCATTGTGGCGTTCCTCTTCTCGCTCCTTGTTGGCTTGGCAACCCATGTGGCCATAAGAGAGTATCAGCTTGCTCAGCTACAAGCAAAAGTGAGTAAACTCGAGCACTCTGGAACTAAGAGCAGCACTGATAGCGACTATAGCAAGAATCTAGAGATATTGAACGTCAAAAACGAGAAAATCATACAGTTGATTGACCAGTTGAATGCAAGCAAGCAGATAATAACTGACTTGAGACGTCGTTTGGATGAGGGGGACGACAGGGCCTCGATGGTGCATTCCAGCAGCGGAGAAAGCTTGAGCAGGAGCAGCTTCAGTGTTCTGTGTCTGCTGCAGCTGCTGGCAATGACATTGCACGAATACAACGACAATATCAAAACCTTGAACACTGTTATCGATACCTTGAAGGAAGACAACCGTGAATCGAAAATAATCTCCAACAAGTTGGGGTTCCATTACTCAGTGTTGAAAAAAGAGAACAAGGCGTTGAATCACGATATCAAGCTCCTTCTTGAAGATAACAAAAGATTGAACGGCCTTACCCAGGAGTTGCTCATGAAATTGAAGACCAGCAAGTTCAGATTTGATAGCATCAACGATAGACTCGAGGCGTTTGAAGTCAGCTGGTCTGGAGCACTCGAGCAGAATAGGCTAGAGATAAACAACTTAAAGAAAACAATTCTCAAAAAACATCTTCAGTTTTCCACACAGTTATCAAAACAGCAGTTGATTGAGCAGTCAAAGGAGTTTGTGGCCGCCCAGTTGAAGTTCAACAAAGAGATCGACAAGAAAAACCTTAAGTTGAAAACCCTTCGGGATCAATTTGAAAACTCCCTGCATGAAACGTCAGCTGAGTTTCAAGACGCGAACGAGATCACCGCAAAGGACTTTGCAGCCATTGCAAGCATCGAGAAGGAGATGCTTATCCAGGCAATTTGAACTGCTCTAGCTGCAAGCGGTAAGAGCCAGAATATTCAGCAGCGCCATTGCTGAAAAGGAGTTCTTTCAATATCCTATTTAGCTGCACGATTAATCGCTAGCCTATGAGAGGGCCAATGAGTTGAGAGCAGATCTCTTTCCGTTGACACATAAGCTGCCCCGTACAAAACACTAAGAAGAAGTGCAAATAGCCTTGCAGATGTTGAAACGAAGAAGTTGATCTTGATAGTCTGATACATTTTAGCCCTGCGAATAAGGAGTTCTAATGCAAATGATATACATCGCCTCAGCTGCATATGTCCTGCTGAAAAGCGATTTACATGGCTATACCCCTACAAATGTAACGAATGAACGACCATATTCACCAAGCACCTACTTCACTGTAGCTTTTGAATGTAATATATGCACATCGTCCGAGAGCCGTCGCTGTATTTATCTATCATGTCAGATAGATTGATCGTCGCCGTACCTCAAATGTAGTCAGGCAAAAGGAATAAACACGAAAACAGAATAGCATTAAAATCGTTAAAAAGGGTAGGTACTTATATAGAAATAATTATATAGACGTTTCAGCATACCAGGATTCACCAATCAGGTATTTTTTGTAACTGATACAATATCGCTGAAGGCACATCGATCATCCTCAAAGAAAAGAGTAGTTCTTAGTCCCATCGAATGAGAATCTTTTGTAGATTTCAGCACTGGTACTTGCAGATCGAGACATATTACGGCATCCTGCGCCGCTAATACTGTTGTATCTCTTCACAGTTGCCGGCTGATTGTTGTTGTACGTCACCAGTACATGGGAACTGCTGTGGCTATGATATTTGCGAGGATGCGGGGTAACATAAATAGGAGAGTTTGCGTCCGAAGAGGCAGTGTTGTTCATAGAAACGAGACTATGGTTTGAGAAGCTCTTTTTCTTCAAACTTTCAACCTCTTCGTTGTTGTTTGTGTATGAGAAGGATGTGTTGGGAGAATCCGGAGATGAGGGGTCGTTAGCAGAAAATTGATCATTGGATTCGTCATCAGAGCTAAATCTGCTTGTATTACTCACAGGACTGTTGATATTGCTGGTAGGACTGTTGGTATTGCTAACAGACCCCCTGTGGTTGTTGTTGTTCGTGTTGGTAAAGTTCAAAGGCGCCAATTGGAGCTGTTCCTGTTTTCTGCGGAACGCTGAAACATCGGCATCCTTGTATCTCGTACGTTCCGACACAAGAGCCCTGTGTGCGCTTTGGTGATCCGTAGATATGGTATTGTTCCGCGACAATTTCGAGTAGCTGAAGCCGGATGGGGCGGCTCGTGGAGCACGTGACTTTGCCATCAACTCCTCGCATTTCTCGCTTAGCACCTGGTTTTCGCAAATCAACTTGAAGTTGCGCTGGCGCTCGGCCTTCAACTGCTCGTCCAAGACGCTCATTTTCAACTTGTAGGTCGTGAGCTGGGTGACCTGGTTGTTCAAGTAGCAAATCTGCTCATTGAGGGAGTCAATCTCCCGCTTGAGATCCGAGGGCGATCGATCCGAAATGCACGTTCCGGTTGCCGCGGCTCCGCTGCAAGACCCGGCGGCATTTTTATCCCTGGAGGTGATCTTACTGTAGAGCTTGGAGAAGGACATGATGTATGGAGAAGATATTAATGGTGATTGTAAGTACAGCTGGGACGGTGTTGCCAATTGATGCTGTAGCGAAAGTTGGAAATATAAGGAGAGTGTCGGTACGCAACGAGAGGGAGTGTGATCAAAAGTGGCGTTCAAATAGTAAAAGGGGAGAGAGCTACAAGTATTTATATAAATATGGTTTATGAAAACAGGAATTGCCTAATCTTTTATATTTTATTTGTTTATTATCTAATCCAATTGCTATTGGGATGAAGATCAGGCATATCACTGCGGGTGTTAGCATTAAACTGCGCGCTGTGGATCTTCCAATTAGATTGCCTAGCTTTGTATGTTTATGCCTCTCAGAGTTTTATGAGAGTCAGGGCGTACCGGAAAAAATTTTCTTTTTCTTCCCATTTGGGCCATTTGATTTTTTTTGACTTAGATGACTTGGAGAAGTTAAAATGGCGGATAATAGAATATGGGCAGAGACAAGTCCGGAGCATCCAAATCGGCAACCAGGCTTTTCTTCTTTGGAGGAGTGTGCGTAGGCTATAGCGGAGTTGACAATGTGGTGCAATGTGCACTACAGCCAAGTGCAACAAACAGCTGCCGAAGCATAAAATTTTTCATTAGCTAGGCTTGCAAAAAAGAACGATCTAGATCTCCAGTAGATAAGATGAAAATTTTTTTGGGGTTTCTTTTTGACTGAAAACAGTACAATGTAGAGAGCTCATCGTGTTAACTTAATGTTGTGCGATGGCAAAGCCTAGATGTCGGGGGCAAAGGCTAGCTTAAGCTCGAGGTTCTGGCTAGCTGCCCAATCAGAAAGCATGGCATAAGCAAGGAACTCTGGCTAGATGGTTAGTGAGCAAGCAAAGCAAAACCTTGAAAGTCTGGCCATCGCTCAACCTGTAATTTTCGATGCGCACTGTTAAAGGCAAGCAACTACTTTATTTTCTGTGACGTGCCCTTCGTACAAATAGCAGCCGGGAATACAGATGGTAGAACTGCTGTAATGCTTTTAAAAATAAGTAATTGGCAAGCAATCGTAGGTGAAAACCAGTATCTTACAAGCATCAGTAAAGAAACCCACTGGTCAAAAGTCAGAGAAACCCGGCTCTAAGAACTAATTTTAGTGGTTGACACTTCTGTTAAATCTTATACAATGGCCTCCTGTACAATGCACGTTTGAATTTAGCTAAAGTACCCCTGGTACCTATGGATACATGAATATCGTTATACAAGGCACTTTTGGATGCACAAGTGGCAGTGTGTGTATAAGCAGGAGGATTATGCCGCCGCAGAGGGCTTGGACAAAAAGGCGGCACTCTATAAAGCCATGCTAGACGCAAAAGCTGCTTTGTGAGCCTATGACTGGCATCTAGACTGGCTGATAATTTTCAAAACTTTCGGGCTTTGTTCATGCTCGGGTGATACTTGAAAGTTTTCAAAATAGAAGTGCTTGGTACTCAAATGGGATCATTATGGACGCTGTGTATCTTCAAGATAAACCCATCTCATTTCCTGACCTGAAGTTTATGTATGTCTGTCATAAAACACAAGATCGACAGAAAGGCTGAAAAGTGTTGAGTCATTTGACTTGTTTGTTGACGTTGTAACTTAAAGATTTCTTTTGACAATCGTTTCATAATCGTCTGGGCATGATATGCATAATGTCAAGTAACCAAGATACTCAGACGTCAGTGATATTCCCTCCTGGTGGAGCCTAACCGAAAGTGGAGCTGGGTTTCAGACTATTTCGGGTAGGCTTGGCACAGAACATGAACGCACATCTCCAACATGATCAGCAAAAACGGATTGTGTCATGTTGATTACTTGACAAGATCCACAAAGGTACCAATCAAAAAGTCCAAACATCCTCTTTCATGTAAATTTGATCACATTGAACCCCATAATAAAGGGCTTCAAACGAGTTATTACGAGGATGAATTAGACTAGCGAAGCACTCTTACAGCAACTTGTGTCAAGCAAAATATGCGAAAATATACTATTACTCTATACTAAACTATTTTGGAGGCTCATTAACTATTCGTACTTTGGGTAGCTATCCTTAAGCTTGGCAATAACATCGTCAATTGTCTCTGGTTTCAAACCTGTCAACTTTTCAATGTTATCGGTCGTCTTTCTCATCAAACCTTTTCTGACAACAACACCACAAGAGACCAAGTCATCCAAAACCAATTTCATTGGGGACTTGTTCTTTGATTTGTCACCGCTGACATCTTTTGGAACACCTTGGGCGCCCCAGTATTCATACAAATCCTCATCTGTCTTTGGAACAAATTCACCCTTGTAGTTAGCGGCAGCACAAATCTTGTTGAAGATTTCTTCATCTGTGTAGCATTCAGGACCCGTGATTGGATAGATTGTGTTTGGTTCACCTCTGCCCATTAAAATGGCACCCAAAACACGTCCGCAGTCTTCACGTGAAACATAAGCAGCTGGAACATTACCAGAGTTGTTGAACCATTTATGGCCACAGTAGTTCCAACAAGAACTGAAGAAGTTGACAAGATTATCAGCGTATAAGTAATCTCTTTGAATTGTGTAAGTCAAACCACTCTTGAAGATCTCCTGTTCCGTGTATCTGTGATCTTCAGGCAAAACAGGGATATCTTTTTCTAAGTCAGCACCAACGAAAGATGTGTAGCAGATACGACCGACATTAGCTTTAACAGCAGCATCGATGACATTCTTGTGTTGTCTACGACGCCCTTCACCGATAAGCCAAGTGGAAATGAAAGAAACTGCCTCAGCATCTTGGAAGACCTCGACCAATCTGTCTGGATCATCATAGTTCAAGGTGACAAGCTTGGCACCTTGACTCAACCAACGTTGCTTTCTCTGTTCATCAATGATAGATGGGTCATATGAAGTCAAGATCAATTCTTGGTCTGGCTTTCTAATTTTCAATGCAAAGTCAGCAGCAACTGATCCCAAGAACCCATCAACACCTGTTAAGACGAATTTTCCCATGATTGTTATTTATTGAAAGTTTTTTGTTGTAAATTGTAATGCAAAATATAATTGTTAAGTTGTTATATGTAATGTGGTAGAGTATAACTTATTCAATAAAAAGCAAGCATCTTTCATGAATTATCAAACAAGAAATGGTCGAGTATTTATACATTTTCATAGACCTGGGGGAAACTATGCAGCAAAGATGGGTTTATTTCGGGGACTATGCGGGGCATCACGGGGACCCATAGTTCGGATAAATAACTGCAGATGCCTTAGTACAAATATCGGAAGCCTCGTATGCTGATAAGGTTGCCCGAATCACTCGCAACGGCCGTCAGTTATTCTGTTCCATGAACTGTTCTACATTTGCCTACAGGCCCAATTGGCTCATTGGCCGGCAACTGATACTGAAACCCCGGTATGAATCAATACATACATGGTCTAAAGAGTGTGGTGATATTTTGACAGAACCTAAACAGGCGCGGCCACGTATGGGGCTACTCTCCAAGAATGAATGGTTCCGAAGTGTACGCGGGGCCAAATGTAGGGCCGAAAATAGTAAACCTCCAAAAATCATAGCCTGGAAGAAGAGTCATGAGACGACCAGCCTACGCTACTGCGACCTTTGATACTCTTAGATAACCGTAAATCACAGACTAAGCCAGAAAATGCCACCACGAGGCAACAACCCACACAAGGTGGGAGCATTTTCGGCCAAACACTAATCCGGGACACCCCAACACCACGAATATTCCGGTATGGGTGCGGTATTTGGCTATGGAAGAAAATAAACTCTCGGAATCAGCTGTTTCTGACGCTGCTTTTTACGATGCAGAGAAACCTTGAGGCTGGTCAGCTTGCAACATAAACCCTATCAATTGGACTGCCAAGGAAGTCGAATTACCAAAACCGACCTTTTATTTGGGGGTTACGTTCGATAAATGCCTCGATTTTTTCCTTCCTCGTTGCATTGCAGAATAATCCTAGACTAGGCTCTATGTGCAGGCATTTGTCTACACCGTTGTCAGGATTTGCTTGTATGGTTACATTGCAAAACCGTTTTACCGTGTCAGCAGACTGGAAGTATTGATATTTGTCCACACTTTTCTTTTTCACTCATCGGAAAATTCTTTTATCATGCCACAGTATGCATAAGTGCAGACAGGCATAAAACCAATATTGTCACCGTTTTTCTACTCCAGGCTTAACATCACAGCACCGTTTTTCTACTCCAGACTTAACATCACAGCACCGTTTTTCTACTCCAGACTTAACATCACAGCACCGTTTTATTGTGATGTAGGGAGAAAGAGAATTGTTCACTCTCTTCAGGCATCCTCGCTGCACCGAACTAACGTGATATCATGCCACAGCAGGCCCAAAATGTAAGGATTTGCGGTTGGCCCAACACATTTGTAGCCCTTTGAGTCTTTCTCTGCTTTCCTCCTTGATGCATCGAAGATATGCGTTTGCAACGGCCCAGAATCTAGCATTTGGCCCTGGCCCGTAATACATTTGGCTGGCCCGTAATACATTTGTATACAGTTCGCTCATGAACTGAATGTACTCTGCATTTGCTTTGCTTTTTCGGTACATCGAAGATACATGTAGCGAGGCAGTGGTGTCACAGCACTCTATCTCCAAACATAGGCATCTTTTCTTCGTTAACTTCTTCGTTAACGAGTGATTCGTCCTCCGCTCTCGTATTATTGTAAAGTCTGCAACGTCAATTGTCTGTTTGCTTTTTGTTCATCTGATACCCGCTTTACTGCTACGTGAAATAAACCAGACGCACTATAGTTCTCTCACCTCTGCCACGCTTGTCATTTCGTTCCTACCCCAAACGCAGACATTTTCGTCTTCAAACTCTCTTTTTTCCAGCTCTTCGCAGACCTTTTGTCAATATTTTGCCCGTTCTTCTATATGGCATCCCCCCAGATATCCATGGCATCCCCCCAGATATCCTTGGCATCCCCCCAGATAAACACCCCGCGTGCACGTAGCAATTCACCCCCACCCCGCCTGCCCCAAGGGCATATTTGTCTTTTCCGCCATTCCCAAAGCAAATTGTCTGGCGTCTCAGAAAGGAAATCGCAGAAAAATGATCTCAGCTGGAAAAACCAGCTCTATCTATCAGTGTCTCCATACAAACAAAGACCCTGGATAGACACATACAGCCCCGCTGGCATCGTTTTTGACCGCTTTTGACCCAGATAGACGCACACGCCACCGCCCAGCAACGTAGTGGCCGCCCGACAGCCAATTCCCGCCCAAAATGAACTCTCCCTCGGTTTCGTACACCGAGTTCCACCAGAACGCCGCGTCGCCCAGAAGCCCAAGCAACGGCAGTTTCGGGCAGCGCAGCCAGGCCAGCGTGATTGCCAAGCTCAAGGAGGCGCTTGAGGAGGCGCAGAACGAGCTCAACCAGCAGGTGATGCTCAACAGCGAGCTCAAGATATATAGAACTAAATACGAGGACATTCTCAGCGACTACAACACCCTCAGTGCGAACTACGAGTCGCTCGAGAGCGAAAAAAACTTTGTAGACATCGAGGTGGCCAATCTCCGCAAGGAGACCGAGGAGCTCTCGTCGCAGCTCTTCCTGGAGGCCAACAAGATGGTGGTGGACGCCCGCAAGGAGTCGCACAGAACCAAAAAGGACAACGACACCCTCAAAAACGAAATCAGCGAGAAGGACAACATGATCCACGTGCTCAAGTCGCAGTTGGCGGAGCTCAAGAAGATGCTCCAGGAGCAGGACGCCCCGCTCGACGGGTTTATGAGCGTTTCGCGCGCAGGCGCGTCAAACAGAAACAGCCACATCGAGATCAACTTCTTCCCCGACGACCAGCTCGAGGACGCGGTAAAGTCGCCGGGATCGGTGTTTTCGAGCAGCCCGGTGGCCTACGCGGCCAACTTGGCCAACTTGATGTACGCCCCGACGGTCCAGGCCCTCCGCTACGACGTCAAAACATACGCGCAGTTTGTGGACTTTGGAAAACACGAGTTCCAGCTCCGCCAGCTCCTCATGAAAAACAACAACAACAACCAGCGCGTGAAAAGCGACTTTTTGGAGCTCAAGGAGCACAAGTTCTACAAAAAGCTCTTGCACGACGACATCGACCCCGCCCTCCGCCTTGACGAGGCCCCGGGGGTCGCGTGGTTGACCAAAAAGAGCCTCATCAACAGCATGCTCAACGGGAAGGTCACAATCGAGCCGATATCCTCGGTCAACGAGTCCTACAAGACGGACGTGATGATGATGCTTGCGGCGGGCAGCCGGTCCGGCAGCCGGTCCGGCAGCCAGCCGGACCTCGCCGAGCCGCGCACCCCCACTTCGCCCGCGCACGTGACCATGTCGCCCGCCGGCAGCCCCCAGCGGCACGCCTCGGTCCTTTCCGAGGTGCGGCCGCCCATGGATCCGCCGGTGGCGTTCGAGGACCCCTGCGCGTTGTGCGGCGAGAGCCGCAACGACACGCTCGACCACTCGCGGTTGTACGTGCTCAAGGTGCTCGGGGTGCGCAACGTCAAGAAGAAGGACGCGGATGCGGACGGAAATTCCGGCACGTTTTCCAAGTTCATGAACAACAGCGGCGGCAAGGAGACCGTCGCCCAGGAGTACATCGCCTACCAGTATCCGCTCTGCTCGTTCTGCTTGCACCGGGTGCGGTCCGTCTGCGAGTTGTTTGCCTTTCTCCGCGGCATCAAAACGGGGGTGTACCGTTTCGACACCGACTTGAACTGCAAGAAGAACTGGGTGGAGTGTGTGCGGATCCGCACAAAGATTTTTTTCAGCCGCATTGGCATCATCGAGTCGACAAACAACGTCGTCAACAACACCTATTTCCCCAACGGCTTGTTCCTTCCGGAGCCGCTCAACAACCATCCGTTTTCCAACCACGACGGCTCCGGAACCGGCTATTTCAGCAGCTTTGGGTCCAAGGTGGCCAGCCCGGTGCTCACAAACTCCGCCGCGGCCGCCGCGGCAAATCTCCCCGGAAACTTCGACTCCGCGGCGCAGGCCGCCCCTGCAGACGGCGCAAGCCTCGCAAAGACCAGCACCTCCGGCAGCGGGATTTTCGGCAACAGAAACAGCATTATCGGCAGCTTCTGGGGCTCCTCTGCGTCCTCCACGACCACCACAACCACCGTAAGCCACACCAAGAGCCATTCGATGCCTGCGTCGCCCGTAGTGGACGAGGAGGCCGCGAAAACGCCGTCGGCGGGCAAGAAAAAGCCCCTGGGCTTGATGTTTTTTAACGAGGCGCCCTCGCAGAACTCTGGGCAGTTGGAGCAGACCATTGACGAGGTGATGGGCACTGCGGATAAGAAGGGAGATGACGAAGGCAAAAAGGGAGATGATGCGGATAAGAAGGGAGCAGACGAAGGCAAAAAGGGTGTTGACGAAGGCAAAAAGGGAGATGATGCGGGGGTGGCTGCTGCGAAGTCTCCAGAACTTCCAGGGGCTGATTCTCCGCATGTTTTGGCGGAGGCGGCTGATTCTCCGCACGTTTTGGCGGAGGCGGCTGATTTGGCGCCTGTTTTGGCGCCTGTTTTGGCGGAGACAGCTTCTCCGCTTGCGGTGGAGTCGCCTCCAGGCTCCTCGGAGTCGCCGGCTGTTTTGGGAGACTTGAAAGCGGCGGCTTCCCGGGGGAGAAAGGCCTCCGCAGTGTCGAGCATAGCAAGCGATGACTTTGTGGATGCGGAGAGTAAGGGTTGAGGAGTTTCTTGTTTCTGTTTTCTGTTTAGTGTTTAATTTGGCAGCTTGCGCTTGCCAGTAGGTTATAGAAGACGCCCGTTTACTGTTATATTTATTAGATAAGTGTTTACACTTGCCACTGTTATATTTATTAGATTTATTAAATAAGTGTTTACTTTGTTCAGATGCGCCATATCCGGCTGACGTAGGGTATTCGATGACAAGGCTCATAGTGGTCAACAAATTATTTTACTTCGTTTATCGATATACACCATATTTGAATGATGCTTCAAGGAAGTTTGTAGTTTGTCAGGGGATTGTCAAATCGTTGACACTTGAGATAGGGGAGCTATTCCCATTGTCTGGAGAGTATCTATAATATCCGTAAAAACATCATCCAGTACTATTATATATTTGCTCATCGCTTGCATTGCTTTATTGCCTATTATCCTCCTGTTTCGCCAAACTTTGATCTGCCCTTTGCAATCTGTCGATAATCCCCCCCGCATACCCCATAATGACAATAATGGCCCATGCTGGCCCGCACGTGATTCGAAAATCTTCCGCCTCTGACAAATCATGCCTTCAACAAAACACTCTCATATACAGCAAGATATCCGGTTCTGGGGGCGCCTCTTCTTATCAAAGCACCAAAACTCTTTAAACTCAATATCATCAACTTCATCCAGCCGCCTTTTTCACACTTTTTCTCGTTTGTCACGGTCTACGAGCTTTCGGGAATCATTCCCTTGATTTCTCTCTGGTATGGCTTCTATACATTTGGCGGGATACATCCACAATAAGCACCCCTAGAAGGCTCTTCAAATCACCCATCCCCAGCCCCTCACTCCCTCTATATTCTCCCCTTTTCCCTCCATCCCTCATTCTCTCAGCAACTCCCGGCTTCTGATTCCCAGTTGACAAACACTCCCCCAGGGCTCGCAACCAGGCCCAAAATTTCCGGCAAGGTCGAAGAAATTCCACAATTTTATCCAACCCCAATAGTGACAGATTTCAGCCGGAAAGCCTCCAGTAAAACACAGACCACAGACTCCACGCACGCCTAAAAGACCCCTCTTGCGAGCACACCCAATCTATGGTCCCCTGAACCTGTGTGTGTCTCTTTTCTGTGTGTTTAGACCTGCTATACCGTTGCTAACAGGGTGTTTTCTTTGCTTGTCTGCTGAAACGCACACATGGGGTCTCGTATAAATATCAGCAGTCTCCCGCGTCTTATGCGGACGGCGCTTTGCGTGCCCCCCGTGTACTCTCGGCAGAGCCTTCTGGGCCTTGTCTGCAGGCTCCAGAGCCACCGGATAGGCGCTGCTTTGTTCTCGTCGTGTGCCAGACAAACCGCCGTGCGACCGCGGTGTGTGGCGGTGCGGGGAGGTCCCGGACAGCTCGCGACGATGCTCCAGACGCGCCTCAACGCTAGCAAAAGCGGAGACGGCAAGCTTGACCTCGCAAAGGCCAGCAACGCCCCAGACAAATTCGACCCCGCAAAGTTCAAGCTCAGCAGCCGCAACGCCGACCTCAAGACAAACTACCCGGACTGGGAGAGCTTGAAGAAGCTCTTCCGGCTTGCGCGGCCGGAAATCCGGCTCTTGGTGCTCGCGTTTGTGTGCCTCGTGATCTCGTCGACCATCAGCATGTCGTTGCCGTTGATCATCGGCAAGCTCTTGGACAGCGGCAACGCCGGCCGCGCCGCGGCCGCCCCGGCGCCGGAAACCGCGGAATCCGCGCCGGAGGCCGGCTGGGCCGCAAGGCTCCGGCACACCTTCCGCAGCCAGAACTCGCTCTTCAGCGAGGACGCCGCGAGCGTCCGGGTGTTTGGGCTCTCCTTGAACCATTTTTTCCTTGCCTTGGGCGCGGTGTTCCTTGTGGGGGCCCTTGCCAACACGGCGCGCATCATTGTGTTGAAGACCATCGGCGAAAGGGTCATTGCGCGGCTCCGGGTGCGGATTCTCAAGAAGTCGCTCGAGCAGGACGCAGTGTTCCTCGACTACAACAAGGTGGGCGATCTTATTTCGCGTTTGACCAACGACTCGTCGATTATCACCCGGTCGGTGACCCAGAACCTTTCGGACGGATTCCGCGCGGCCATCAGCGGCGCGGTGGGCCTTTCGATGATGTGCCTTGTGTCCTTGAAGCTCACGGGCTACTTGATGCTTCTTGCGCCGCCGTTGGCGCTCGGTGCGGTGTTCTACGGGCGCAAAGTGCGTCTGATTTCGAAAAAGTTGCAGGAGGAGATCGGAACCCTCACAAAGGTGGCCGAGGAGAGCCTCTCGTCGACGAAAACCATCCAGTCCTTCAACGGGGAGCGCACGGAGATCCACAACTTCGCAAAACAGGTCAAAAGCGTGTTCCGCGTCGGATTCACCGAGGCAAAGTACACGGGCCTTTTCTTTGGGCTGACGGGTTTTGTCGGAAACTGCGCGTTGTTGCTTTTGCTCAGCTTGGGGACGGCCATGGTGCGCGGCGGCGAAATCTCCGTCGGCGATTTGACGTCCTTCATGATGTACGCAGTGTACACCGGGTCCTCGATGTTCGGGGTCTCGAACTTCTACTCTGAGTTGATGAAAGGGCTCGGAGCTGCGTCACGTGTTTTCGAGCTCAACGATCGCCGCCCGTTGATCCCCCTGACGCGCGGTGCGAAAATTGATACGCGCACGCTCCGGGGGGCGATCGAGTTCGACGGGGTGTTTTTCGCGTACCCGACGCGCCCGAACACCCTCATTTTCAAGGGCCTCAGTTTCCGCATCCGCCCCGGCGAGCACATCTGCATTGTCGGCCCCAGCGGGTCCGGCAAGTCGACCATCATGCACCTCTTGCTCCGGTTCTACGACCCGGTGGCCGGCACGGTGCGCCTCGACAGCACGGACATCCGCAGCTTCAACTTGAAAAACTACCGCCGGGTGATCGGCGTGGTGCAGCAGGAGCCGCTCTTGTTCAGCGGCACGATCGAGGAGAACATCAAATACGGAAAAATAACCGCCTCGCGCGACGAGGTGCAGCGCGCTGCAGAAATGGCTAACTGCACGCAGTTTTTGAGCGTCTTCCCGAACGGGTTGCAGACCGTGGTGGGCCCACGTGGCGCACAGCTCAGCGGCGGCCAGAAACAGCGCATCGCCTTGGCCAGAGCCTTGATTTTGCGCCCGAAAATCCTCATTCTCGACGAGGCTACCAGCGCCTTGGATTCGGAGTCGGAAAACGCAATCACCTCGACAATCAACAAGCGCAACATCGAGGGCGCCACGACAATCTCCATTGCGCACCGCATTTCCACCATAAAGTCGGCCACGCGCATCATTGTGCTCAAGGACGGCAAAATGGTCGAAACGGGCAGTTTTGACGAGTTGTACAGCAACGAGCACTCCTTTTTGAACGAGCTTTTGAGCACCAGCGGCCCGGCCTCGGGGATTACGCCTGGCCCAGAAGAGGCGGAAAAGGAGGCGGAGGCGGAGGCTGTGGAGGAAAACGAGAAGGACGGCCCGCCTGCGGGGGTCAGCACAATTGTCCACGACGACAACCAGTTTGAGATCGAGGTGGCCACAAAGAAGCTCCAGGAACTCCGGGCGGATATCGACAGGCTTGAGGCGAAGGCGTCGAAGACGTTGGAGGTGATAGAAAAGAACTTGGTCAACATGAAGGGAAATAGATAGGGTATTTGCTTTGCCTGGTCAGCATTTGCTGGAAGGGCATGTTTTGATGTACAGGGCGTGCCTTTGAATGTATATAGAGCATACCGTTTGCGTGTCGCACTGTATATAGAGCATGCGATATGCAATTCCGTTGTGCGATGCAAACGGTTTGTATTGACTTTGTATTGCTTGAGTGTTTGTCTACTTGAGTATTGAAATTAGTATTCCATTTTATTAGAAAAAGGTGTTTGTTGTAGGGAATTCGCAGTAGATAGGATGTAAGCTACGCATTGATGTTGAAATTTGTTTAATCTGATAGTTTGTGGCAGTCTGATGTACCACAAAGATGTGTCTGTCTATTCATGGCTAGTTTTTTGCTTCTCCAGCTTTCTACAACCTTTTCACGTCTTGTACAAAGTCTATGCCATTTGCATTTCGCACTGGAGCATGCAAAATGCGATTCCATTCTGTGATGCAAATCGTATTTGTATGGCATTTGCGATTCCATTCTGTGATGCGAATCGTGTTTGTATGGCATTTGCAATTCCGTTGTGCGATGCAAACGGTTTGTATTGACTTTGTATTGCTTGAGTGTTTGTATTGAAATTAGTATTCCATTTTATTAGAAAAAGGTGTTTGTTGTAGGGAATTCGCAGTAGATAGGATGTAAGCTACGCATTGATGTTGAAATTTGTTTAATCTGATAGTTTGTGGCAGTCTGATGTACTATGGAGATGTGTCTGTCTGTTCATAGCTAGTTTGCTGCTTCTCACGTCTTTTCCAAAGTCTATGCCATTTGCGTTTCGCACTGGAGCATGCGAAATGCGATTCCAGTGATGCAAATCGTATTTGTGTGACATTTGCGATTCCGTGGTGCGATGCATTCGTATTTGTGCTGCAATTGCGATTCCGTTGGAGATGTATTGACTTTACTATCACACCAAAGATTGACATAAACATGGCTTTCTATTCACTCAAGTATAAACACTAATTTCCATCTTATACTACTACCCCACTTCATTCTGAAACCTTTCTCTGCTGTAAAGAATTGGCTATACTATTCATTGATGTTGAGAATCCTTCATCCTATTAGTTGGTGACAAAGTGCTGCCAGCTGCAGAAGAACCACAGTACCGAAAGTGCCCAGAGATGTGTCTATCTGCTCATACCAAGTACTCATCCAGCCTTCCTACATCCTTCAATCATCCTACATTTTCTGATATCAATACAAGCTTCTTATATTACTCACGCACACCCCCTCGCCCCAGGCCCCCCAAAGCCTACTATTATGCTAAATCAAAACCAAACTAATCAAACCACCCCACCCCTTCTCAGGCTTCAGTAGAATTTCCACCCCTTCTCAGCCCTCAGTAGGATCCCCACCCCCTCTCAGCCCTCAGTAGAATCCCCACCTTATAGCTTCGGTTTCGATATTGGCTGCTACCAGTTTGTCACCTCCTCCGCCTCGCCAAACAAACTCTCCCCGTGGTTCCCTATGATGTCTGCATCGTCCACATTCAAAGGCTCTTGGTCCAAGATGTCCTGCAAGTTTTCCTTCTCAAAATCAATAATCACCTTGTTGATCTCCAAGAACTCCAACAAAAAGGCGTCGTGGCCTTCAGGCGAGAATATCTTATGAAGCTTGGCGTTAGGAATGTAGTGGGCCAAAAACTCCTGCTCAGACAAAGTGAAAAGCCCGTCCGAACTGACTCCAATGATCAAAGTAGGCTGGACTATCTCGCCGAGCTGTTGCTCAAGAGTCACAGGCACCTCGTGGCCTTCCGCGTCCTTGGCAAACCGATCTCTGGCCAAATCGTGGGTGTCAAGCTTTCTCGTGATTGCTATGTAGCAGTTAGGGTCGTATCTGGAGATAAACTTCTGTCCCTGGTATCTGAGATAGCTCTGGGCTGTGAAAAACGTCTGGACCTTCTTTTTGGACGATCCCCCAGCACCAGTGCTGTTTGCGGTGGAGATAGACGTTGTGGAAGAGGCTCTGCTCAACAGTTTCGGCGATGTGGACTCGTTCAGGCTTTTGGGGTCCGTTTCAGCATTGACAGGCGACAGACCCGGCGATTTTCTGAGTCTATGGCCGTCATTGTGTATCAACCACGACTCCTCCCTTGGGGACGTGATTTTGGGCTCGGAAGGCGGCTCTGTGCTGCTGTTTCCTGCAGGTTTTGTCGATATCTGCAACTTTGACTTGGGGATGTTTGTGACCTGGTTAGGGTCCTTTCTTCCAAACCGCGACTCAAACGAGTTGCGCGATCTGTACGTCAAAAGCGCCGCCATTCTTGCCGCAGAAAGCCCGGTGGTTGGCCCGTCGTCTACGTCGTAGTATCCGTCGTGGTATTTAGGGTCGGAATATATACTTTGTCGTTGTGCCTCGCTCCAGGAGATGCACCATGCGGAATGTCTTGCCGAGGTGGCCAAGGCAATCACGGATCTTACGTAGGGGGCGCCGAAAAGACACGGATACTCTAGTGTGAGCATTCCTCCCATAGATCCCCCAATGACTGCAGCAATCTGCTTAACCCCGAGATAGTCCAAAACAAGCTTGTGGATCTTCACGTCGTCTCTGATGGTGGTCAACGGGAACTCAGGGCCGTATCTCTTGCCGGTGGCCGGATTGTTGGTCATTGGCGAGGCTGATCCGTACGGAGAACCCAAGGAGTTCAAGCAGATGATGAAAAACTTGGTTGGATCAAAAGCCTTGCCCTTTCCAAGCAAAGGTCCCCACCAGTCTGCAATGTCTGAGGACCCTGTCAAAGCATGGCAGATCACCATGCAGTTGTTGGCGTCCTTGTTGAGTTTTCCCCATGTTTTGTAGGCCACAGGCACCTCTGTTAGCGTCTCTCCCGACTCCAATTGGAACTCGGGTATCACGATGATCTTCTGGTTCTGGACCAACTTGGAGAACTTGTTTTCTGGCTCGCTTTCGAGAAACCGGTACTGGGATTTCGTCTGGCTCATCTTGTGGTAGTCTATGGCTTTCTGTTGATGAATGGATGCCTAGTGGAGCTTCGTTGTCTGAAATATGAGTGACAAATTCGCCGAATGTGTGACTAATATCTTATCGCACAGTGAAAACTTACAAGAGAAATCCAATAAAACGAAATTGAGCTGGTAAAAGCAGTTCTCCTAGCAGATGGAGGAAAATAGGAATGTAAGGGTCTTAAATACAGTTGCAGAAGGATTCAGCACTGCTGGAGGATCCCCATGGAACGATCATCTCCCCATCCTCGGCCGAGTCGCTGCCCCATACTTTCTGCGGGATAGTCACATTTTTTTGCCTGATAGGCCCGGCCGCTGCCTATCAGCACGGAAACTCACGTGCAATGGGATCAGGACGGATAAACTGTGTCACGTGACTTAGATCCGAGATCCGCTATATGGTTTCAGCCGACTTTGTAGCTTGTGTTGCAATGTTGCAAGGCGGTGTATACTACCGGTATTCTCGCGGTATTCTCACAGCGAGGTGCATGGTTTTATTCCGTTTTTTTAGTTTGGTTTTGGCGTGGCATGCAGGCCGGTTGGACAAATTAATACCTTGCCCTGTGGCAAGTAACATTCAAGACAGTCGACTGTTGTGAAAGTTGTAGATTGGCCTCAATCGAGTATTCTAGCATCACAATAATCATAAGTACGAAATACAATCACAAGATCTAGGCCTGCCGTAGACCAAAGAAATACATAACGCTGATCGCGCATCAATAACGTCGTTCAAGGCATATCTTAACGTCAATCTAGTTTGACACTATATATAGTCATAAACAAAACAATCAGCATATAACGCACTCCAAAATCCCGTACATCTCATTCTCAACCTCCTTTTTGATCTTCAACCAGTCGGTTCTGCACTGTATAAGCTCATATATCTCATCCTGCTGGAAAATGCTATTGAACCTTGCTAGGTCACTCACGGTTTTCCCAATGAGCTTTGCGTCGTCCAAGAGATATATCTGCCCAACCGTTTTCAATCCAATAAAGTACGGAAGGATCTGCTTCTGCTTCAACGTGACAATAAAGTCGTAGTAATAGTTCAAGTCAGCGATCAACGTCAACGCTCCTGTTTTGCTGATTTTCAATGTCTTGAGGTTCTTCACAATCAAATTGAAAAACCGCTGGGACACCTCCTGCTGGAAAACATCAATCGTTGACTTCTCCGTAGATCCTATCAACAAGTTGACGTGATTCTTCAATAGCTCAATGATTTTGTGTGCACAGGGCGTAACAGACCCTACTCTCTTCTCGTAATACTTATCATCTAAGGGTGGGTTGTAGTCCTTAGGATCCTGATGCTCCTTCCAAATGTATTTGATTTTGTTGATCAATGCATCGATACCAATGTTCAATCCATCTGCAACATAATCATCCAACATGAGCTCAAACTTCTTCTTTGACTGAAGAGTCTTCGAAAGGAAATCCTGATTCTTGTTGATGATCTTTTTGTTCACAAGCTCCTCTGAGTAGAACACCTCAACAAGATTCTGAATCAAGTCACCAATATTGACCAACTCGGTGAATATCACTAACGGCTGCACTGCAGCGTTGTTGGCGTTTCCTCCAGTCAAACTGGAAGGCCCGGCACTGGCTGCAGGTGTCTGTTCGTCGGGATTGTAGTCTTTCAATCTGGCAATAGCTTTTTCAAAGCCTATCTTGATGTGTTGTTCGCCTAACACCTCCAAAATCATAATGAAGATATCTTCTATCGTTTTTTTGGCGTTTTTGAGAATGTTCTGGTTGTACTGGAGATTTATAACTTCCTTGTTCTCGTCAACGAGTTTGTTTATCTCGTTGATGAATATGGTTATCCTTTCAATGGCGTTTCTGGCGTTGTTGAGAATATTCATCGACAAATCTAACGAAAAGAAAGACTTGATGTTTTTGAGTTTGGTGTTCATGATTTCCACTTGCGCCTCAAACTCTGTGAGTTTCCCCTCGTCTTCTTGCACCTCGCCTGAAAAGCTGGCATCTGGCTGTTTAGTAGCCGACAGAGCGGCATTTGTTGAGGTGTTTCCTCCAATCATTCCCTCAAAGGTTACGTTTATTGGCTTAAGCATTTTCTTGAACCCCGACACGATGTCAATTTTCAAGAAACTGTTACTTTTGTTGTCGTAGTCGTCATTGTTGAGCTTGACGTTCTTCAAGATCTGCTGTTCAATCAATTTTTCTTCAATTTTGGTATGTTTGTCCCAATTGGAGACATTGAATTCCACCACCTTTTTGAAAAAGACCGCTTCTTCCTGCAAATAGTCGTTGATAAATGACTCAAGGTATAGATCAAAGAGATTTGTGACGTTAAGCTTGAAGAATTTCCCCCCGTTCTGTGAGTTTGTCAACTTACTTTCGATGACCGAAATGATGTTTGAGTAGAAATACGGCAAGAGGTTGATGTTCAAATTGAAATCGTTGAATAAAAAGTACTTGTTGTCGTTCTCTTTGACGCTTTCGGCAGTTATTGAAAGCTGGTCCTGATTGAACATGTTAGATTCGTTGAGCACGTTGAGATTTTTGGCTTTCAAGGAAAGAACGTTGAGAAATTCGAGAATATAGTTTTGAATGATCTCCTCAAAGATTTTGAGAATCAACTGGATTTTATCCTCTTTAAAGATCTGATCTATAATTGTGATCTGATTGTTCAAAGCCGGAGTCAAGTTGTCATTGAAATATTTCCCAAATAACTCGCGATTCAAAACATAGATCTCATCGCTGGTGGAATTACTATTGCTTTCCTCCTTAGGTGTCTCAATGCCGGTCACGAAAAAGTCCTCGATATCGCTGACAAGCAACTCGCTGAAGTTGACCTTCTGAAGAAAAAAATTAACTAAGTTGCTATTGATCAAGTCATCGTTCAAATTGAGCAAGACATTTGTATAGTAGTTGACCTTTTTGGAGAAATCATGCGCATCATAGCCAAGATCAATTTCTCTCAAACAGGCATTTTCAAAGAACTCGACTACAGCTTGCAAATTCTGAAGCTTGAGATTGTATTCGTTGGGACTCAACTGGAAAATTTCGAATTTGGCAAATTTGAGGAAGTTGTTCAACAATATTGACTGGTGAATGGGATTGTTGAAGATGCTGACAAATTTGGTGTTATTGAAGTTCAAATTGGACGACAAAAGCTCGCTGTAAAGTGGAAACAACGACCGGTAGATAAGATTGAACTGGAATCTGTATAGCTGTGGATTGTATATGAGCTTGAAAACCGAATCGTTACCGTTAGCACCAATATTGTCCGGATCATTTTCAAGAAGAAGGTTGCTGTATACATAAAGAGGGTTGATTGAGTGATGATTGTCCTTGAATACTAGTATTTTAGAGTTTGCTGAGTACACGTCGTTGATGGTGAGTCTGGAATGCGATGATTTGAGTTTTTTGTATTGGTCCTCATCGAAAATGTCAATCGCCTTCAAATATCCCTCCCAAAGCGACGTCTGGATATTGTTGACGTAGCTGTATGTGTCCTTGTTTATCAAAGAGAACAGCGTGAGATCCCTGAACGAAAGATGGCATATTATCGAGTCGATTATCACCCGCGGAATGACGTTAGGATTGTCGTTTGATAGGGCAAACGAAGCCTGTAGATAGTTCGAGAGAATGATCGACTGCTTTTTGAGCTTCAACTCAGAATCCCTTTTCCCCTTTGACCGGGAGGACTTTTTCTTCCGAAACATGGTGTCTACTTTCTAAGTTCTATCATAGAAGCTGTTGTGTGACGTGAATACTAGCAGGTTACCAGATCTTCTTTTCCACATAGGAGTGTCTTCTGGTTCGGTTTTTCTTCTTTCCTGCTTTGATTTTTCGCGCTTTAACGTTGCCTGTTTTCTTGGGCTATGTTCAAATTTTGATGTTCCAAGGAGACGGAATTTTTGCGTGCTGTGAAAAAACCGGATTTGGATCACAGACGAAGCATGGGAGAGTCGCAACAAAAACATGCGTAGAGTTCTGCTGACTATGATGTATTCGCACGTTTGTACACTGCTGCAACTGTATGTCGTGTCTCACTTACTTGCCTGCATCTTTCCATTATTGGATCTTTCAAAGTAGCTTTTCTTGCAGCTGGTAATGTCTCTGGGCATACATTCTGGATTAAAACGTTAAATTGATAAAAACAACGTTTGGTTTGTATCATACGAGTGACTTATTAGACATTTTACGAGAGAAGCACGTGGAAGCTTTGTGGAATATGTGCTTCCTTGTGCCCATTGTTCCATGGGCTTACACATCACAAAATAGTTGTCGTACATCCAAGCACGAGGAACCGAGAGTTGGTCATTCGTGCTCGTGTTGTCCATTCACCTACAGAACAAAAGCAGAATAACAAAAACCCAGCCGGACCTTGGCCTTCCAGGAAAGCATATTTTGTATTCGATGGGTACCACAGTATATGATGTCAGTAACAAATGATCGGGTCTTGCGGGATAAAAGTGGGGAAGCCAAAAATAAGTTTGCATTCTGGCCTCTGATTGGACGCGGGAGTACGCATTTGAGTTTTTGATGTAATTCTGTCAATTTCCCAACATGAAATTTGGAAGAAAAACAGACAAACAAAAATCGCCCGTGTATACCCAGGCAAAACCATCCCAAAGCAGCCGTCCTTAAAAGAAAAGAGACGCCTGAAATTCAGGAGTCAAAGGGTTGTCAGTCCATTGTTTTCTTGTCAGGTCAATTATCAATCTTATTTTCTGGCTTGTTGGGTTCCTGCAATGAAGATAGTAGGTTCGGCAGAAAACAATGGTGCACCCCCCATTTTGTTTCGACAATAGAGCTTTATATCTACTAAGACTACCGAAATAGGCACTTATTGCGCTGGCTAGTCAGCCACCGGGCACTGATAAGTCACGGATGTCTCATTTTCCATAGTAGCTACCGTCTATTACGCACTGATAGGTTCCACGAGTTTCTTTTCTTTTGTTCTTCCCAAGTCGTTTCACGTTACGATAAGCGTTTCTTTACAGCACAACAAATCATATACCCGTGATAATAATATTAACTAACTTAAAAACCTTCAATAAAATACAAATAAACAATAGCGTCGAAACAATAGAAATTAGCTGCTGGCACACCAAAATAGCATCACAGAGTGTCAAGTGCGGAGGCAGAAGGAGAAGCCGCGTCTGGTGCGGAGTGCGATGTAGACGAAGATGCAGAATCTGGCGTTGGCGCATCCGTCAGCTCATGCAATGGCTCCAAGGAATCGATGGTTCCCATCAATTTCTTGAGAGCATCCATAGTGGCACGGGAGCCGGTACAGATTTCGTTGTACGCACTGACAATGTCAAGGTCGGAAAGCAGCGAGAAATCCGGCTTTGTGTCTTCCTCTTTGCTAGGAAACGCGATACTGACGTCAATACTGTCATTATTAGTGTCGTCATTATTAATGTCGTCATTATCAATGTCGTCATTATCAATGTCGTCATTATCTTTGACGTCACCATTGCTGCCATCAAATGGCGGCTGGCTTTCATCATTAGCTACCTCTTGAGCACTTGCATTTTGACAGGTGCCTATTAAAGCCTCGGTGAGCTCAGCAATGTCTTCACACGAAGCGTCGCTGAGATGTTCGTAGCCGTCAGGGACAAAACTCATAAACGGTTTGGTTTCGTAAGTGCTGTTCTGTACCGCACCGCCATGAATATCGCTGCCCGTATGAGAAGTCATTGGGGCCCCTTGCGCGCATTGAATAGCCCCGTGGAACCCTGCAGCTTTGTCTTCACCAGTAGCAGGATACGCAGCATTGTAGTCAGCCATACACGACGAGGAAGAAATCGACGTACCAGAACTAGACGGTAGAACTAGCGTGCCATTATCAGAATACGCTTCTCCTGACATGTGTTCTCTGTAAGTTTTGCTGGTCATGGGAAAGCTGTGACTTCTGGCAACAGTGGCAGCCATTTCTGTAGGGAATACGAAATTGGCGTGTGGAAAGAAAACGTGCTGACCCACATCAATCGCGCCAAAGTGTGGAAAGCCATCGGGAAAAGGTGCAGCCGGAGGGATGTTTCTCATGATGCTTCCTAGATTTGCGTTGTGATCGACGGACTCTCTGCGTTTATGAGTGCCAAGGTCGGCTCCGCACAAGGAGTGGTTGTTCTTTCCGTCTACGTAGCAAAACATATTTTCGTGCTTACAAAAGTAGCCATTCTCTAGATAGAAGAGCCTGATTATCTCGTTCTTGACCGTCTTGATTGCGACGTTTCTCTGAGATATGTAGACGTTGATGTGGTTCCAGATGTGGCTCATAGCAGTACGGTTGTCGCCAAACCCGATGATGAAGTGCTTGCACTGCCTAAAGCAACAGAAGCTCGTTCTGACTATCTTGAAAAAGTCCAACATCTGGGCAAACTGGCCTACAGAGTCGCAGAAAGTCTTCTTCTTCATGGACGGAAGTTTCAAGGACAAAGAGCCCCTGTCCTTCTTGATATTTCCAGGCTTCAAGGGTGCACAAGCCTCCTTGAGACCCATAAGCTCTACCACCGCCTTGAACACACTCGTCTGATTACTAGTGTGGGGACCTCTCTCGGCGCCAGTCTGACCAATAGGGCGGATAGTGGGAGCACATCCACATGTTTTGTGGTCGTGGTCGGGGTTTAAACACGGCACGCGAGACAATCTGGTTAGCTGGGACACAATCTGCATAGTAGTGAGTGCCGTGAAGTCCACGCTAAAAACACGAGGATATTTACGCTTTGGCACTTCAAACGCGTCAGAAGCGCGTGCATACGCGTCGCTGAGACGCTGGGCAGCCAGGATTGTGATACTTCCGGGATCGATGTCCTCGAGATTGGGCAACATAGGAATAGCTAGGGAAAAATCCAGGCACAAGGCAAGCAAGCAGGGGAAAAAGCGGTCGTAGAAGCCACTTGCGACAGCGCTCTGCTGGACAAGGTCCATGTCGCTGCTCAAGCATACTGCATATGCAGCCTGCAGGGGATTGCCGTTATCGGCACAGCCGCAGGCAGACTCTGCATCGTCGTCGTCATTGCGGGGCCGTTTTCTGCCGGCATGTACCAAGTCTACAGAAACATTGAAAGACAGCATAACGCAGGAAAGCAAAGACGAAAAGCAAAGGTGAATATGCAGGAAAACAGCACCTTCCGGTGAAAGGCTTCTCGGGGAGTGAGCAGCCAATGGTTGCCGTTGCTAGGCAAACACTATATAGGAGTAGCTTATGGGATGTTTCTGCTAAGAGCGAAGTGTATAAGTCTAAAAAAGGAAGAAAAGCGACACGGATAGCAAGAGAGGCGAGGCGTCGGAATACTGTTACACTGAGAAAGTAGCGATTGAGCATGTAAAGGAATACAATCCAACAAAAGAATGGAAAGAATTTGGAAGAGGAAGGGAAGGTTAAGGAATATATATATATACGCATATAATCTCTGGCATAACATCTTTATGCTAGACACCAAGCACTTACAGGTAACTCTAACTTTAAACTGCCTGGTGCTGCATGCAGGACTTCCGTTATTCACTGTCAGATTAAGCGAAAAAATGCCTGCAGAATATGATATCGGCTAGAAAAAGAAAAATGGGAGGTGCATTCACGACAAAAGAGGTACGAGTAATTGTTGGAGAAACAACGGCTAAAAAAAAAGGTTTGCGTGTATTGAAAGAATAATAACAATGACAATATTTGCTGGTTAATTAGGAGGGCAAGAGAAACTCTTTGCTTGTGGACTGGTTCAGCAAGGAGGATTTCCTGCCGTGATGTCGCGGGCTTTGTGTGTTGGGCGTGCTGAGATTTTTTTTGGTTTTATTTTTGGTGAGTTTTATTGGATTTTTTTGTGGGTTTTTTCGATAAAAAGGTATGAGAAGATATACATATAGACAACTTTGGACACATCAATAAATACAATGAGCAGAGACATGACAAAGGGACAGTGGAAATTAAAGAAAAAAAAGACGAAAGGAAGATGATAATGAACATATTAGAAACAGCCATAAAAACAACAGGCATGCGAACGTATTATTCGCAGGATCGTCGCTCATTGTATATCGCATAGGTCGCATGAACCTTAAGTTGCTTTTAGACTTGAGGTTTGAAGTCTCCATGACTTCGTCTGAAGGAAACAACGAAATAAAAATCAAGGTGATCTATCATTTTGCCTTTGTTCTGCCACTTCCCTTATTCGTTTTCTGCAACTGCCTCAGGGTCCTGATCTATGAGAAACAACGATGAAAATAGACGCGACAAACCGTGGATCTGGGGCCCAGAATCAGAGCAGCTATTTCATTTAAGCCAAAAACAGACCGGTAAGATTCAGCATGAGAGAGACGTGCAGTTGTGATGTAAGGAAGGTCTAGACAAAAGAGCAATGAATGAGGAAAAAAAGATGAGAAGTAAAAGAAAAAAAAGGAACAAAGGATTATCGTATCTCGCCAAACAAGCTCAAAGCCTATTTGGATTCCTCTGGGACTTCTTCCTCCTTTGTGGCGGTCTCCGGTTGTTCTTCGCTTGCACTTTCCTCGTCCAATCCATCCTGGTCTCTCTCGCTCACAGGCAACACCCAGTGTTCCCATTGAGACTTCAATCTCACCTTAGTGTCCTTGACCTCAACCTCCTCGATCGTCTTCAAGGCCTGGAACACCATGTCGTAGTCGTTTCCGCTCAAAAATCTCAATCTGTTGAAACTCGAGATGGTTTTTATAGGCACGAATCCCTGTGAGTTCATCTGTTTTCTCATGTACATGTCCTTCTCCAAGTTCTGGGTCGAGAAGTAGTAGCACAACTGATTCACCACCGCAGCAAGCCGGTCCTCCCTTGTCAGTACGCCGCCGTTGGCGTAGCCGCTGTGGTTTATGCTGTGATGCTGGCTGCTATTGGTGTAGTTATTGTTGTGGTGGTGGTTGTTGAAGTATTTCTGGTTGTTGTAGCTCTTTCCCAACTTTGCAGCCCCGGTCATGCCGGACATGTCGTAGAAAGG
The DNA here is from genome assembly GCA_030564765.1 of Saccharomycopsis sp. NRRL Y-5750. Classification (NCBI taxonomy): domain Eukaryota; kingdom Fungi; phylum Ascomycota; class Saccharomycetes; order Ascoideales; family Saccharomycopsidaceae; genus Saccharomycopsis; species Saccharomycopsis sp. NRRL Y-5750. The sequence continues at coordinate 36,105 of JAKTZD010000062.1, forward strand.
CACCATAGGCGAGTAGGCTGTGTAGAACGGCATGTACATGTTAGACTCGCCCCCGGCAACAACTGCGGCCTGTGAAGCGATCTGACCCGAGCCCTGAGGAATAAATGCTGGGGCACTGTAGTGGAGGGGTTTGAAAGGGGTGAACGAGCTGCTGTTAGGCTTGAAATCGCCCGCGCCGTTGCCGTTGTTGTTGCTGTGATGACGGTGTTTGTTGTTTCTTGGGTTGCCGTTGTAGCTGCCGTTGCCGCTGTTGTTCTTTATGTAGCGCTGGTTGTGGTAGTGGGCGCCGTTGTTGTTGTAGTAGTGGTTGTTTCCGTTGTGAAAGTGTCTGTGGCCGTTTCCGTTGCTGTTTATCACTTCCGAGTCCCCGCCGTTGGCGGCAGGCTTGCCGTGTTCAGGCTTGTGTGTGTTGCTTGGGGCTGCGCCCTCTTTTTTGAAAGGCTTGGCCGGAACTGCGCCGGTTTCCTTCTTTGGAGCACCTGGGGCAGCTGCGGCTTTGGCCTTAGGGGCAGCAGACGCAGCAGGGGCGGTTCCGTTCACTTTGGCAGCAGCAGGGGCACTGGCAGCAGCAGGAGCAGCGGATTTTGGCTCAGCGGCTTGCTGGGGGTCCTTGGCTTTGACTTTGTCTTTAGGAGCCTTTCCCGCGGCGTCTTTGGCCTGTTTGGGCCCCTTGGCAGAAACTGCGGCTGGGGCAGTGGCTGGTGTGGCTGCAGGAGCCGCAGCGACGGATGCACCGTTAACGGCAGGAGCCACAGCCGCGGACCCATTGATTTTCCCCGCAGCTGCAGGCTTGTTTCCGCTGCCGCTCTTTTTTCTGCTGGAACGTTTGCTTTTAGGTTTACCAGTGGATGCGGACGGAGCTATTATCACCGAGGCCTTGAAAGGCACCCATTTTTCCTTTCCAGTGGACTTGGCCACCACCTTGGCTGCGCTATTTATCGAGGACGCACTGCTGTCGCTGTTTTGCGCAGCCTCTGGAGGAGCAGGCCAGGCAGCACTGTTGTCGAACTTTGTGGTGCTTGCAGCCTTGACAATTGGCTTCTTCCATGCAGAAACCGCAGGAACTGGCGCAGGGGCCAAGTTGGCCTGCTGTTTCTTTGTGTTGGTGTTGGTTTTGGCGTCGGAAGCCGTGGCTTTTTCGTCGCTCTCGGAGGCTGCAGAAGAAGCCTCGTTTGAAGCGTCTTCCTTTGCAGGGGCCGCAGCATCAGCGTCCGGGCCGGATGACGCAGCGCTGGCCGCAGGAGCAGCGGCTATTTTCTTTTCGTCGTCGCCGCCTGGGGCAGCAGTGGCAGCAGCCACAGGCTTCTTCACCAGGCCTGCAGCTATGTTAGCGTACGACACAGTAGAACCCACTTTAGACATTGTTTCCTCAAAAGATAGCCAGGTAGAATGCAGAGATATACGCCTTACGTGCTTGTGGAGCGTGTAGGTGCTTTGGAGTGCGTAATTGCGAGCTTTTATGCGAGTCTCGTTCGTTAAACAAGATGTGAAAAGCGGAGGGAATCAATTGACAAGAAGCTCAATGGTTCGGGGGACAACAAGAGCAGAGCAACGGGTGGCCTGGACTGGTTCAGCAGAGTGGTTCTTGATCGTCTGGAGCTGGGGGATCAAAGATTGGAATGTGGTGATGTACAATCTTTGAAAGAAGGAAGAGGACAAAAAGGAAGAGGACGAAAAGAAAAATTTTTTATTGTTACTCTGAAAGTTCGATTTTCCACCATGCAAGCAAAAAAACTGGGAGCTGAAAAATTTTTTTTTTTCACATAAAATTTTATTTGCTTTTTTTTAGGGCTTTTTTGGCGTCCTGGGAAGGGAAGGATGCGTCAGTCAGGCAGAATGCCCGTTGGCTCACCGGAGTGGACATTGTGGTATTTGTGACCCCCTGTGGTGTGGAATAGAGGCATCAGGGCCTCCTTATTCTCTCTATATGTTTACGAGCCGTTGATGCGGTCCCTATCTCCGCATATACTATACGCACGCCGATCTCCACAGTCTGTCGCTGACTAAAAAAGTCATCATCTAGATTTTGACTTCAAACGATAGTCTCTTCGAGGCGGAAAAAAGTGAGTGTATGTATGGGCTACGCGAATGGGGACGCTCGAAATAAGCATGCGGGACCGACTATTGTTGTGTGCATTGAATCTATGCAAACAGTGTGTATAGGGAGGGTTTCCTTGAGGTTTCAATTGGGTTCCTTTTGACCCCGCGGCATGGCTGTAATTGTTCCGGTCCATAATGCTGGATCATACACAATGATATACCGAACTTTTTGCGAGGAAAAAAGAGAAGGAAAAGTGGAGCGTAATGCATCCACACACCAATTGGGCCATGTAACGCGAGGGATGGTTGTTGGTGATGGTTATTGTATCCGTGTTTTATTTAGGAGTGTATGTAACAATGAGGCGGCCCTGAGAAGGAGGGGGAGACTTCGGATGTCTGAGGATGAAAGGGGTGTTGATTGCGGGGCCGAACTGGTGTGGTCACGTGAAACAAATTACCCTCTTGGACTCCGTCGCAAAGATCCCGTCCTTGGCAAGGAACGCAAATTCCGAGGCACGTCTGATCTGGGCGAATCTGAGATGATCCGGCAAATTTAACTCATCTTGGAGTTGCTTTGGGAGAAAAACACGATTCTGATTGGCTGAGTGATTGGAGAGTGTAATTGCGAGAGTTGGAAGGCATAAGAGGGGTGATTTTATATTAGTATGAATGTAAGAGTTAAGTTTAATGGTGGTTGTACGTATAAGAGTAGATATAGACTTTTGACACCCATGGTAGGAGTGACAAGTGATTCTGGGCCCACGTGGTTCTTGTCAAGTATAGCTCGAGTAAGCGTTTTACTCCATTCCACAGACGTCATCATAATATAATTTGTAGAGCCTGTGGCCATCTTCACGCTGTAGAGCCTCCGGCCATCCTCACGCTGTAGAGCCTCCCACCATCCTTAGATAAACCTGGATTGCCCAGGCCTTCCCGAAGTGAGTAGCCTCAGGCCATCCTCAAAAACAGTCTGTAGAGCCTTAAGCCATCCTTAAACAAGCCTGAATTGCCTCAGGCCATCCTCAAAAAAAGTCTGTAGAGCCTCCCACCATCCCTAAACAAACCTGAATTGCCTCCCACCATCCCTAAACAATCCTGGATTGCCCAGGCCATCCTGAAAAAGTCTGTAGAGCCTCGCACCATCCTTAGATAAACCTGGATTGCCCAGGCCTTCCCGAAGTGAGTAGCCTGAGGCCATCCTCAAAAAAAGTCTGTAGAGCCTTAAGCCATTCTTGAACAAGCCTGAATTGCCTCCGGCCATCCTCAAACAAATCTGTAGAGCCTCGCACCATCCTTAAACAAGCCTGAATTGCCCCGGGCCATCCTCAAACAAACCTGAATAGCATCGATTCTGACCGGTCCGAGCCTTGCTCAGGTTTGCAATGATCTCAAACTGGCCATGAGAGTGTAAAGAAAAATGCACTACTACTTAGCCATGATTAGTAATATGTCGAATCAGAGACCCGCAACAATCTAAGTTTTGCTAAGACGTCTTGCTAAGACGCTAAGCCGCCCCGCTGGGACGTCTCACCAATCTCACGCTATCCAGAAAGCTCAGTATTCGCTCAACTAAACCACCCACCCTCTACATGCCATCCATAACTTCAAATTTCAGGTATATTAAAAAGTCAATCAGAAGTAAAACTAAAACAAAAAAATCATTAGATCATCTATAAAACATTAAAAAGCAGCCTTGCTATCCAGAAAGCTCAGTATTCGCTCAACTAAACCACCCACCCTCTACATGCCATCCATAACTTCAAATTTCAGGTATATTAAAAAGTCAATCAGAAGTAAAACTAAAACAAAAAAATCATTAGATCATCTATAAAACATTAAAAAGCAGCCTTGCTATCCAGAAAGCTCAGTATTCGCTCAACTAAACCACCCACCCTCTACATGCCATCCATAACTTCAAACTTCAGGTATATTAAAAAGTCAATCAGAAGTAAAACTAAAAACAAAAAATCATTAGATCATCTATAAAACATTAAAAAAGCAGCCTTGGTAATCACTGTAGTTTATTATTATCAATATCAAGGCGCTGCCTATCACCAATTGTTATACCCGTTCATCATTTTGTTGTTGTTGATCGTAGGGTTTGGGTTCCCGTTGTTGAACGACATGCCCTCAAACTGACTGATCATGCCGTCAAATCCACTCATTCCGGGCGCAACCCCGCCGTTCATGTACATCCCTGCCTGCGGCTGCTGCAGCTGCTGCGGAGGAATTCCAGAAGGCGCAGCAGCCATTCCCCGGGCCCCAAGCATCCCCTGGGGAGATGGAATAGGAGGGCCGTTCATGTACTGCATCATTCCGTTTTTGCCTCCATAGTTGTTCGGATAAACGTAGTCCTGCTGCGCCTGGTGGGCAAGATGCTGCTGTGGCTGAAGCAAATGCGCCTGGTCCTCAAGACCAATGCCCACAATCGGATTCTGCTGCATTCCAAGCATCTGGATGCTTCCAGGCACTGCAGACGGCCCTGCGGCGCCCGGAGACGGCAACAGCTGCTGCTGCTGCTGATAGAGAAACTGCGGCGCAAGCATCTGCTGCAACGGATTCAAATAGCGGGTGTTTCCGCCCCCCAGAGAGCCCGGACTCATTCCGCCGCCCACATTGACGCCGTTTCTCATTCTGGCGCCGCCGGCGGGGTTGTTTGGGCCGCCTAGAAGCGCAGAATTGCCGCCGCTGTTGACTCCGCCCGCCTTGGAGTTGCCGTTGAGCATCGAGGCGTTGCTGCCGCCTTTTCCGTCCTTCGCAATCAACCCCACCTCGTCCATGAGCCGCTTGTAGCCCGGCTGGAACCCGCTGGCGTTCAACTCAAGCAACGCTCGCTTCACCTGCTGCATAAGGAACGGCTTTGCGTTCATTTCGCTCACCACGGGTGTGGATAGCAATTTGTGCACAAAAACCGGCCCGTGGCTGCTGTCGCGCAAGATGTTCAACAACTCGCCCGGCACGCCGTCGTCGTGCGGCTCGCTGCCGGGGTGCGGCACAGGGCCGAAAATCCGCGTGATAACCGCCTCGCCGGCCGCGGTGTCCACGCGGTTGCCCAAAATCTTGAGGATCGTCAAGCTGCCGACTTTGTGGCACCCGAGCTCGACAACAACCGGCAATAACCGCTCCGTGAGCACCATGTGGCGGTTGCTGAGCGTGCACGTGTCAAGAAACCAGGTTAGGAGCAATGCGCCGTTGTTGTTGATCGCCAAATACTCGGCGTGGCACACAATGACCGACGCAAGCAACAACAACTGGGGCGGGTTGCATTTTCCGGACTCGAGAACCGCACGGATGGCCCGCGACCCGTACCTGTCCTGGGCAATGAGCCAGAACTTCTGCATGACCGCCTCGACAATAAAGTTGTTCCACGGCGAGCCGAAATTCAAGCAGCCCTGGATAAGGTAGTTGCCGAATCCGTCCTTGAACAAAGGGGCGACGTAGGGCAAAAGCGCGCGCGAAATGATGTTTTTCTGGCGCTCCGTGTGCGCCACATTGATCATTTTCTGGCCGGCCCACGTCCCGTTCTTGTGGATCCCCATCTGGGCAATGTACGGCGCGACTTTCTTGAGAATGATGTCCTTGACCTCCTCCGAGCTGATCTCAAAGATCTTCTGGACAACCGTGTTCCCCAAGTAGTCGCTGGAAAGCTCGGCAAGCTCGTCGTACATGGCCAATGCAAGGGTCTCAATGTCAAACTGAGAAAGAAGGTTGTTGTCAATAAGCTTGCGGATCTCGCGGAGCTTTGGCGTGTCAAACTCCCTGACGGCAATCGCCTCCGGAAGCGGGCCGTAGTCGCTGTCAAAGCCCTCGTAGCTGGCGGCATTGGCGATCAAATGGGCGACGTCCGGGCTGCGCGCCGCAGGAGAGTCGAACTGGGCAATCACGTCGAACAAGCTGTGGGTAAGCGCCGCAAAGGGCTGCGGAGGGAAGTTGTAGAACTTTGCCGCGGGGGTGCTGTCTGCATGCGCATGCGGTTGTGCATGCGCCTGCACCTGTGCATGAACCTGCATACCCAGCTTGGCGCCCGTCTGCTTAGCGCCCGCCTGCTTGGCCTGTTTTGCCCCCGGCTTTGCCGCGTGCACATACTCGTTGCTGAAAACTTTGGCAAATCCAATCACACACGAAAACCCAGTGGCCAACTCCTTGTGGTTCAACTGTGCCTTGGCGTTCATTGCCATCTCGATGTCGTCAAACTCCACAAGGGCCGAGATGTTGGTTTCCGTGCTGTTTTTGCGCAACGTGGCGCCGTACTCCTCCTCCTCCCTGCTGGAACACGACTGCGCGCTGCCGCAGGTGCTGCTTCTGCTTCTGGACCCATGCGGGTGTTCGTGCGACGCCTCGTCCTCTTCGACCTCGCTGATGGTGTCCATGTCCTTCTTTTTCTTGTCCTCGGACGCCCTCTCCGGCGAAGACGCCCGTTTGTCGCCACTGACATCCACGTAGTTGAACACAAACACGCCCTTGACCTTCCCGAAGTCGCTGAGGAGCCGGAAGAGGTTCAACGCGGTTGCTGCGCCGTTGGAGGGCAAGTTCATTATGAGGATCTGGTTTGTCGGCGACAAGGTCGTCGACTGGAAGCTCGTGGTGAAGCTCAAGAGACTCAAGTCGGCATTGTCGACAAGGTTCACCGCATGCGCGCCGCCCAAAAAGGAGGGGCTTGTTGGCCGGTTGGCCCCCGAAGGCCCGTGATTGGCCATCCCTGGCACGTTTTTAGGTTGCGCCTGCAGCTGCAGCTGCAGGGCTGCATAGTAGCTGTTCGGGTCGATTGCCTGCAAGTGCGAGCCCATTGTGAACGTCTGGGCACGTGGCCGCGGGCTTTCAAGCGCATACGCATGCGCAGGGTTGCCCGGGCTGCGGCTGGCGGTTGCCACCGAGCCGGAGGTGGCCACTGAGCCTACCGACGAGGCAAGCAACGATCCGGACGCGTTGCTGCCGTTGCCGCCGCTGGCGGAGCTCAACGCGTAGTTGCCGTGGTAGTTGACGTCGTGGCTGGTGTCGATGTAGCTGAGGTTTGACGCTGAGGAGGCCACCGACAGGCCCGCATTGAGCGCAATTGCGTGCGGGTCGTAGGGCAACACGTACTGCTTGTCGCTGAGCGCGTTTGTGGTGGTGTAGGATCTGATTCTCGTGAACTCCGGGAACTTGTTGGAGGCGGCGGATGCGCCGGTGGCGGTGCTGATCGGAGGCTGAGCCTGCGGTGGCGAAGCCTGGTCGCGGTCGGCCATGCCCGCCGGATTCGCGTCGTCGTCGTCCCTGCTGCCCCATATGTTGTTGTCGAAGCCGAACAACGAGCCGGACCGGAACCGGCGTGCGCCGCCCACCCGGGTGGCGGGTGCCGCCGGGGCGGTGGCGGTGGTGGCGGGGGCGTCGAGCGCAAAGATCTCGCCAAACGGGTCGCGCGGCATGCCGAGATGCGCACCCCCGTTTTCCTGGTGGTTTGCGGGGTGCAAAAGCAACGCGTTTGCCGCGCTGCTGCCCAACAAGTCAAACCCGGGGGCCGCCTGGGTGTTGAAGCGCGACGGCAAGGTCCCCGCCCTGGCGCGGGTGCGGAATCCGCCCAACTGGGCGTTTAGCTTGCTGGCCGGCGCGGCGGCCGGCGCCGGATTGTCCAAGCCCTGCCAGATGTCGCTGGCGCTGGCCTGCGCGGCGCTGTGGCCTGACGCAGGAGGGCTGTTGCTAGGCGCATGGCCTGCAGAGGCCAAGAGGGAAATCGCCGACAGCTGGTTGCCGCTCAAATACACATCGCGCGGGGTGCTGCCGGACAGGGCGTTTTGGTACTCCAAGGAGCTCCAGAGGTCGGAGGCCACGTTGTTGTTGATGTTCATTGGCAATGCGTGGGAGATGCAGACGTCGCTATGTTTGCAGCGGACGGAAAGGAGGGGAAGTCCTCAAAAAGGCTCGCGGGCAAACAGGAGGAGACTAAGGAGAGAAAAAGCGCAGGATTTCCTGGTGTGTATGTGTATGTATGTGTGTGCAATGGAATGATTTCAGTTTGCGGTGTCGAAAGGCCTTAATGGCAGCAGTAGCCCAGCTTCTTATGACGGAGGGAAAAGAGAAAAAGATTGAGAATTTGTCTTTTTCACAGAAAATCAGAAACGAAACGAAAACCGCAGCGATGAATGAATGGGTGGGAGGGAATGACAGAGGGTCTCACTCAGCAGAAAAAGGCTTTGGGGCAGCCAGAGACAAAATAAGGAACAGGCTGGGCTCGCCACAAGGTTGGCTATAGCTCAGGCGCACTGAAAAACACGGGCTCAGGAGTGGGCGGTGATTTCAGACGAAAATGCTGTGGGTTTTGGGTTTGTTTGGCGGTGTGATTGGATTCGATGTCAGAACGGAGGGAATCGAAAATTTTTCGTTTCTGACTTCCTTTGCCTCGTTACCAAAAGTGGCCATCCAGTTTTTCCCCCGAAAAAGTGAAAAAGGGCGGGCGAACTCCGCGGTGTTTTGCTGCATTATGAGCAATGGCGGAAAGTGCCAGGGGAGCATTGCATGGGGTGGAAGCACTTGTGGGGATATTTCGACGCATTGGGGCCACATGTGTATGGATCGGTGCATGGGGAGATGCGGCGATGGCACAAAGCGCATGAATAGAAGGAGGTGCAGTCTTTTGATGTGTGTATAAATAGACCAAGGTCTTGGCAGTGGAGCTAGTTGTATAGACATGTGTCTTTATATCTATGTGTATTTATATCCATGTGTGTATATTCAGACCACAGGGTCTGGTATTGGGGGTCTAAATATATACCCAGGGTCTGCCAATTGGGCTGTAGATGCAACTTTGTCTGCTTAAATCATATATGATAGTTATATATAAGTGCCACGTATCGGTGTAACTTTGTCTGCTTATATCATATATGATAGTTATATACAAGTGCCACTTATCGGTGTAACTTTGTCTGCTTATATCATATATGATAGTTATATACAAGTGTGTAGTCTACCCCCTTCCAACGTACATCGCCCCCTACCCCTATTCTTAACATAATCTGTATTCATTCATAACATACATACCGCCTCTATCTCTCATCCCTTCCATATCCTATATACACTCGCTGTAATACTGCACAAGCTTCTGTTGAGATCCCCTCAACCGTGCAAACTCCGCCAACAAACCCTCCTGCGCTCTGTCGCCACTTGCGGCCATAAACTTGTATATACTGGAATAAATCACAATGACTTTTCTGCGGATCTCGGGCTTGTCATGATCCGCAAACTCGTATATTGTGGCCATCAATTTTTGCAACCACATCCCACCAGAACGCTTGTTTGCCAACAAGTTTCCCAAAATCCGTATCAAAGTGTTCAAATAGTAGTCTATTTTCACCATCAAGCTGTTGGAAAAATTAACTCCCCCGCTGCCCGTCTGTTGACTCTTGTAGATCTCGTTGGTCTTAATTAACGCCTGCATCACGTTATTCAGGAGAAGCTCGCAGTTTCCCGCTCCCAAACTTAGCTCTTCGGAAATTTCCTCTAGCATCAACCTGATTGTCTCATTGTACGTTTTTTCGTACGACGACTCCAAACTCACCGGCTCCTTGATGATTTCCTCCAAGAACTTTTCGCTGATGATCCAGCATTTCATCAATTTGCTGGAATCAAAGTTTTTCCCGCCATTAAGGTTGGATATCTGCACCACAAGTTTCATGCACATGGCCACCTCGGTCAAATGTTTCTTGAGCAAGGTTTCCTGGTTGTTGATGTCGCAAACAATGGCATTCATGATCTTATCCATGCCATCACCGTTGATAACCCAATCTATTTCCCGCAAATCCTTCTCGCTGAACTCCTTTTTGATTGGATGATGCGCGTGCTGTCCGTTCTGGAGATACTGCACCGAATTGTTGAGAATCATAATCAACAGGCTCATTTCCTGGCTGTTGATCTTTCCCTTGCTCAAGTCGTTGAGTATTTTGACGATTTTGCTGATCATTGCCCGCACCTGGTACTCCTCTTTACGGGCGTCTTTATCACCGCCAGAAGCATCGCCTGCAGCAGAGGATTCCGTGTATTTGCGGTACATCAACTGGTACTTCTCCAACTGGTTCTCAAAGCACTGGTCGTAGATGTCCTTGAGGCTTCTGCTGTCCTCGTAAATCACAAACGAATTGGGTTTGCGATTCAATGCATGCAAAGGATCGCTTTTCTCGATCAAGAGATTGACGTTTGCGGCTTTTTTTCGGTTAAACTTCATGAACCCGTCGCTTTTTGCCTCTGATTGACGGCGTGGTTTCACCGTGTCTGTGTCAGCGTCCATTTTCAAGTCACCGTCTTCGTCACGAACGTCATTGATACTGCCTATCCATGTGTCGATCTTGATTGGACTGATTCCGTAATCTTCCTCCTGTTCCTGATCTTCTTCTTGTTCCACAATAGTCTCTTTTGTGACTCCTTTCAAGTCATCCGGTTTGAGAGTAGTTTCGGAATAGTCCTTTTGATTGCCAAAAAGACTTTTCAAGTTGGGAACAATCATTGTGAAGTTCTCATTGAGGGTTTCCTCGCCGTCGTTTGTTGATGTTTTAGTTGTGTTTGCGGTTCTCGATATGCTGCTAGCGTCCCCTGAAAGAGTCACGTCCCAGTTTCCAGTGAAAATGTCGCCAACGGGTTTTGGTTCGCCGGGGGACATTCTTTCTGGAGTTCTAGACTCGGCTTTCGTCTGTGCCTTTTGAATATCACCATGTGCGGTGTCATTATGCCCCGTGACAGTTGATAAATTGTGAGAATCGTCGGTTTGTAGCAACGAGGATTGTGCTGTGGGCTGTTCTTTGGTTTCCCGCGAAACAAGCGAGTGTCTAGGGGTCAGTTTTCGCATGCTTTTACGTCTCATGTACTCTTCTATTTTTGCCTGCTCTTTCAAGAATTTGGCCTTGAGTAGTTGGTTTCTTTTGAGTGCCTTTTCGCGGTTTGCGTCTTCTTTTTGATCAGCCGTTATTGTAGATGGAGTTGTTTTTGAGTTTTGGTTGATAGATGTGGTTGACTTTTCGGTTTGAGCCACAGCAATTCCCTGACTTGTATTAGATCTCTCATTTGTAACAACAGTATTGAGCTGGCTTGTATTGGATCTTTCAGTAGCCTGACTTGTTTTGGATCTTTCAGCAGCCTGACTTGTTTTGGATCTTTCAGTTTCAGCAGTTGCAGACACTTTACTCTCAACAGGCAGTTCTCTATCATTATTGATTTCCTTTACAGAAACAGCATCCACACTTGGCTGCACCTCAACTTGTTTGGCACTTATAGCCAGAACGTTTTGTGGTTTTGCAGCCAGAACTTGAAGATTTGCAGCCAGAACTTCTTGAGGATTCACTACAGGAACTTTCTTAGCATGCGTCTCCTCTTTAGCAGCAACATCCTGGAAATTTTCATCAATTGAGCTCAATACCATCACTTTGGTAACTCCTCCACAACCATCACCCTCGAATATGTCCTCAACAAGCTTATTGAATTCAACGCTGAACCGTTTGAAGAAGAACTTCATTATTTTGACATGAACATCGTCCGCCAGAAAGTCATTCCAACTTTCAATAATATTCTGCACAACATTATTCATGACATTGATCTGCATTGATTTGAGCAACTTTTCAAAACCACCCTTAGCCACAAGCATTTCATACAATAGCCGCAAACATTGTAATCTGATTTGCGAATCGTCGGTAGTAAGCGTCAAAAGCCCGTTGACAACCTCATTGAAGGTCAGTAGATCCACAAGTTTGTCAACGGTTTCAATAATGGAGTTTCCGGTCTCCTTTTCGTAATAAATAAATATCTTCAAAAAACCAGACATCCGGATAAAGTCAATGAACTTCAAAACAATGTCATTTTCAACCAACTTGAACAACGCAGCTATATCCTCATTTATCAATCTTTGGAAGATCTTTGTCAACTTCATGTGATCATTCATCGTGAACATGTAGCTGTTGTCATTGTCGTTCATCAACTCAATTAGCATATCTATGCCCTGCCTTCTATTTTCCGGTGAAATGTCGTCTAGCTGACGTATAACATCGCCCATTTGGACGGGGTCTGTCTTTTTTACCGGAAAGACTTCCACCGGAGGGACTTCCTGGTCTGTATCGTCGTCACGGATTTGAAGTTTGTAGGAAATACTGCGGTTTATTTCGGCATCAGTATCCTCATCTCCGCTATCATTTGCAGCAACTTCTGCGACATAATGCTCCTTTTCTTCTTCTATATCACTTGTTGCAGCTTCTTCGCCACTTTTATCTTCTTCCTTCTCAGGTTCGTCAATCTCCATGGTATCAACCGGACTATCCTTCGTATTGTTTGCATGCTCTGAATTGACGATCGCCTCTCTCAACTTATCGTCATTATAAGGGGAGAAAGCAACGGCCTCTTTCGGTGTATCGTCTTTATGAGGTAAGTCTGAAATGATAGCTTCCTCTCTAGATCTATCATCTTTATGGGAAAGGTCTGAAAAAATTGTTGCCTCTTTTGCTCTCTCATTGTCAGAACCCTGATAATCTTCTGCCAAATCAAGACTAGGAGATCTCGCTTTGACATTGTTGATATGCGATCCACTAAAGTGTCTAGTCACCCTCATAGGCTTCCCAATCAACGAATTGATATTTTGTCTGCTAAAAGAAGGAATTGTTCTAAGTTTCTCGTTTGTCACCAACAGAGGGGCTTGAACATTTGCTTGTGAAGTTCCGTAGGCTGCATGCAAAGATCTAGAGCCTTGGCTGGAAAGAGACCGCTTAATAGGGCTGGGTATCTTTGACTGACGAACTGTTGTTGGAAAAACAGGGTCTGCCTTTTCTTGCAGTTTTCTACTACCAATGGTGCTTCGCAGACCAAGAGAAGTACTTGCTTTGAGACGATGGACTCTTTGGGCCAGCCCGCTTCTCGATTCTTGTCTTTCTATAGGAATGTCAACTGGTTTAGTTTTTAGTAAGACTTTTTGTACAGAAGGGTTTAGTTTGGAAAATAACCTAGACACTTCCATGTTGTAGTATCTGTAAGCATGCCAATATGCGGAGCGGATTTTCTCTCTCACCGCAGGGTGTTGATCAGTCAAGTTTCTCTTGATTATATTCAAGAGAGCAGCAAGACAGTTTTCCAGATTATCTGCTAGTTGAGAAAACTTCAAAACGTGTAGATTCTTGGCATGTTTGAGTATAATGATGGATAGCCAGTCTGAGCTCAAAGTTTTGGGGGTGATGTTCTTCTGGCCCGTCAATTCATATATTGCGTTGAAGACCTTGATGTTAAAATGCTTTCCTTCAAAGATCTTGGTGAGCATCACACAAACAGTGACATTGCTGTTGGTGATGTTTGTTCGTTTTGTAGTTGACGTCAATTGAAGAACAGTTTTGAACAACGTTTCCATGGTTATCGAGTCAAAACTGTCTATATCGAATATTTGGAAAAGCTCCTTGACGAACTTACATGCGTTGGTGGAATAGGCTGTTCTGAGAGAGGAAATTGCATCGCACATGGGCGATAGGAAGTCTGTTTTGAAGATAGCAATGAACTTTCTTTGCAGGTCCACTGATTCAGCGAAGAGATCGCTTCGTATCATTGATCTTAACTTCCGCAATCCCTTCTCTCTCTTGGCCCAATTGAACTCCGACTCTCTTCCCACGAAATCCTTGGTTATTTGCGAGAATTGGTCGGTGAGGGATTTGAACGACATAAACTGCTGTGCTTCTATGCTCTCTAGCTCGTAAAGGGGAAGACTTTTGAGAATCTTCAATACCTCTGTTTTATCAAAATCGGATGGACTGATTTTGCTAGATTGGTCGGAGGTGGTTGTATTGGCAGTATTGGCAGCTATTTTGCCAAAATGGTTGACGGTTGAGGGGATATTCTTGCCAAATTGATTGATATTTGAGGGGGTATTCTTGCCAAATTGATTGATATTTGAGGGGGTATTTGTATTTGCAACAGTTCTGCCAAATTGGCTGACATTAGAGGTAGGTTGCTCACCATTGGTAGATGTTCTTCCCGGGTTTTCCATTTGCTGTGTTGGTCTTTGCAGTTGCTTCTGCTGCTGCTGTTCTTGCTGCTGTTCTTGCTGCTGTTCATTTTCTTCTTTTTCGCTGTTCAAAAGACTGGTGATCAAAATGTTGTTCAAGCCGCAATTGGTGGCAATTTCAGTGATTTTCTCGCGATTATCCCCGTCCTGCTCAAGCGATAGCTGGATGAGTTTCTTAGATGAGTCGCTGATCAGAAGATTGACCGAGGATTTCGAAAAAGAGGAAAACTGATATAAACGAATCAACGACACAAAGTACTTTGAGATGTCGAGATTTGGATTGCTGTCGCAGAGATTTAGTAGTATTTTGAGTAGCTCGCTGACTGCGTAGATATTCTTGATGCTGCTCAAATTTTTGAAGAGAAAATCCCGAATCACCGACTCTATTTTGACAGGAATAGCCAACCAGTAGTCCATAATGGCATTCTTGGCTATAGCTCTGTACATCTGTTTCTTATGAGTCAATGTAGTTATCAAAAATAGGGATATATCCTGGTATGTATCCATAGTCATAGATACGTCAGTTTCGCTTTGGCATGACAATCTTTTGATCAAATGGCCAATTGATGCGATTGCAAGTGATGGTATTAATCTTTGGGGATCACTGCGCCCAGCGGATCCGCTGCCGCCATGGTCGTCTCTGTCGTATTTTATAAAGGCCCCCTTAAGAGAATTCAAGTATAGGAGGCCTTCATTGGAGTTCCGTATGGTGTTTTTCTTTATGAAGTTCTTGAAGTAAAGAATTAGGTCCTGCTTGTCTTTATCCGACACTAGATCACTGGCAAGTGATCTGTCGAACTTCACTGCGTCCATAACTGACTATCAAGAAAGATGGCGTGTATTCGGGTTTTGCTTCAGGATGATCCCTGTATTTAATCCTACTTTGCTGGGTATGCCTTCAAGACAGGCAGATGAGAGCCTATAAGTCCATCTATATTAATTTCTACGATTAGTGTGCCCTAGAAAATAAACAAAACAAAGGCAAAACATGTAAACAACGGAGGAAATTTTGTAGTACAAATCTGATAGGTCACATGACAATTGTTGTGATATTTATTTTTCAGGAAAATTTGGGCGAACCCATCGCAATATTGTGGAAGCAGAATGATGGGAAAGCACCAATACAACGGGTCATCGCATGGCCTACAGAAGTATCGCTATCAAATCTACTAGCATTATCTATTAGAAACAGGCTTTTTTTGTGGCAGATTATCAATACGCAAAAAACTAACAAAGCCTCCTTTCTTAGTCAAGAAAAGTCTTTATTCGACCCTGAGTCAGGAGCGCTTCGAGAAGGTCAAAGATCAAAGCAACTATCGGTACTATATCTGCTAAAATCACAGTTTTGTGGCTAAAATGTTAAAAAAGCCCCAACAAATCGTCACTGGCCTTTCCACTGCCCTGTGGGGCCAGTGGCGCTGGCTTATCGTCTAGTTGGAGGTTGCTGAGTCCGCTGGTCATTCCTGCCGTTCCTGGATTGTTGAATAGGTTCATGATATCGCTGTTGGACTGCTCATGAGCCTGTCCAGCTGCTGGCTGAGTGGCTGAGCCAAAACTAAACAAATCGTTCAATTCATCCAACACATTGACCGTCTTAGAAGCATCAGATTGTCCTCCAACATTTGCTGCGACATCGTCGTCATCAAAATCAAGCAAAGTCTCGGCTTTGACACTGTTATTGACAATCTCATCCTTGGCCAACTGCTGCAATTCCTCGATGTTTTTGTTGGCAATCTTGGATCTCTTGATGGCAAAGGAGTTAGCTGTCGCTTGGCTGACAAACGATGATGCTGGCTCGTGGTAAACAGAACTCAAAGAGCCCAATTCGTGTAACAACTCCTCAACTTTCTCAGGAGATATTTGAGGGATTGTCGACTCGATTATAGGCAATGGTTTCAAAAGAATGTCTCTGACAATTGCGTCGTTGGAGCTGGCAGACAACAATCTCCAGTAAATGAACGCCCTGTCGCGAATATCCGCGTTGTCCGACTTTGTGGTGCATATGTTCAATATATTTTGCAAGTATTTCTGCGTAAGAGGGGACGGTTTCACCACATTCACTTTGACGATTGTTGTGAGCAATTGCGACTGGACGGCGTATTCTTCCTCTATGAAGCTGTTTTCGCCCTCTAGACTGCTTTCTGAGCAGTATCTCGCCAAAATCTTCTCCAAGGTGCCGAACTTTTGTGGATATTCTCCTAATAACCATATGAAGCTGGCAACGGCATCCGGCTCTTCTAACTGCGAGTACACAGACATCATCACAGGGATTATCTGTCCCAAGAACTTCTCGTTGTTCGGGAATCTTCTGATTATATCCTTCAATACAATTGTCACGTCGTTGATCACGTACTCTGCTCTAGTGCTGATCAAATCAATCAAAATATCTACCGCTCTTGAGGCAGGGCCTTCGCCCAATTTGATAGCAACTTGTCCTATAGCCTGCACCGATCTTTTGACAAACTCGGTGTCGATTTCCATGGCGTATTCCTTCAACTCACTGAGCAAAATCTTGTAGTTATGCATGTTGGAGAGCTTCACCATGATCTCGATCTTTTCAAGCTTCAAATACAACGGATCGTTGTACTTCACGTAGAAAATACGCAACTCCCTCGAAAGCAAGTCAGGGAACTTCTCCAATATTATTCTGACGTTTCTGAGACTGACAAACTGGACCTCCGGCGACGTGGATATCAAGGAAATCAAAGGAGCTGACAACTTTTTCATAATCACGCCGTATTGGGCGCTGTCGAGCTTGTTAATGTGCTGCAAAATCGTCTTGATAGCAGACAAAACCACTGAGGGGTTTGCATGCTGCAATTGAGGGGTCACACGCTCAATGATATGCGAGGCTTCCTGCTGGCTTGCCGAATTGTACTCCGCTAATGCCGTGAGCATAGTTATACGTCCCCATTCGGTACACTCGTTCAAGGCCATTAGAATCTTCTTTAAAATAGTGCTGTCAATATTGAAGGCATTTTCTTCAGGGTTGATTTCGTTAATTTCACTGAGAGCGTTGATAGCGTTAGCCACAACTGCAGGATTGGAATCGTCAATCAATCTCTGAAGACGCTTTAAAAAACCCTGTTCGACACACATTTCTGCGTTTAGATCGTACAATTTGGCAACGCATATCGCAGCAGTCTTTCTGACATATGGATTGTCGTCCTGAAGCGTTCTCTCTAACGGAATCTGCATGTAATCGATCATTTTATCAACTCTGATACATCCCATAGTTCTAATAGCAAGAGCTCTCACCAAAGGATTAGGATCCTCGGTGTCTTGAACAAAGGTGTTGACTGCTAAGATACAGAGTTCTGGGTGCGTTTTGGCGTAGTTCATGAGGTATAAATAGACCAATTTCTTTTGCTCCAAGTCTCTTGTTGCGATATTCTTGAGAACATCGGGGAAAAGCGCACTGACATCTTTTCCCACAGTCATCGCCTTGATAACCCTTTTGATACCTTCTTTCCGGTCGTCAGCATACTGGGAAACAAGCGCTGACTTCAATTCAAACGTTTCACCCTTTTTCGGGATGTTGAATATCGAGCGAATCGCTCTTTGAACAGACATGTTTGATCCAGAGATATGTGATGATTATCTGAAAAACGGCGCTCAATAAAATGGGCAGGTTTCTGTGACAGCAAGCAGCCCAATTATCCTTTCGTCAAGTCTCTCGTCTGAATCAAAGGATATCTTTGAAACAGTTTCTTACTGCGAGATATGGATCTGGAACTGGCATACGTTGTCCCTACTTATCTGCTTATTTGTCTTTTTCAATATTTCGATTTTGATGTGGAATTTCGAATTTTCTTGTTTTGACTCGCATTTTTGGGGAGGGCCAGAAGTGACTTATGTGCATTTTTAATGAAGAGACACACCAGAAAGCTGTCCATTCGCACATACGACAGTTCGACATCGTAAATACCTCTCATAATAACAGAGAGTCTTTTTTATTAAAAAACAGGAGTGTGAAAGTAAAATATATAAACCAAAAAGGTGCCTGAAGCAGGCATTTCCTTGAACAAAGCAACAAAAAGACCCTCAGACAGAAGGCAAAACAACAGAGACCTTCCTCACCATGAGACTCACAGCCTGAGATCAAACTAGTAAGTCACAGAAGAATAGAAGAAAAAAGAGTAATCGCACAGTAATAAAATAATGGATATCTAACAAAAAAGTAACATCATTTTCCGTAGTTGCCGTAGTTATCGTCGTCAAATTGATCGTTATTTGGGGAGGCGCCTTCTAGCTGTCTGATCATGAAAGAAGGATGCTGCCCTTTGTCCTGCAACTCTTTGAACACTTTAACGGGTCGTTCCTCGGGACCCAATATTCTTTCCATGTCGCCATAGCAGATAACTAACACGTAGTTTCTCCAGTCGACATTATTGATTTTATGTTTAATCATGGCCTTTTGTAAAACCTTGTAGCAAGGATCGTCGTACTTGGCTTTGAGCTGTTTCAATGGCTCAGACTTCACCGTATTGGTGCTTGTGCTGAAGTTATTGTAAATAGAAGAAGAGGCAGAATTAGGAGTGACGATATTGCTTCCACCGTTTCCCGTGGATATGGAAGTCCCGTTGCTACTGCCACCGTTGATGATCGTGTTGGCGGTGCTACCACTATAGGAGCTCATGGTTGCCGTCCCTATAGTAGCACTGGATATCTGGTGAGAAAGTATAGGATGGGACGAGGAATTAGGCGTTTGCAAGGCACTTTGCGCCGTCTGATAAGCCGAGGCAGTTGTGGGCGACGGAGTGCCACTCATCACGTTTTTGCTGCTCAATATCACAGGGTTGTTGTTGATGCTGTTGCTCAGAGGATTGTTGGTGCCACTTGAGCCTGAAGCAGTGCGCAGATGGTGGTATAAGTCGTCATCAAAGTCATTCTGCAGTGCCTTTTCAAGATCTTTTTTGTCCTTGAACGGATTGACTATTAGGCGTTCGGAGGCCTTCTTCTTGAGTGTCAGATACTGGTCAACAGACGACACGGAGAGATCGGCAGAAGGGCCGTCAGACAAGCCCATAGATCCGTCGCTATTTGCATGGGACTCTGCGCTGTCTCTGAGATAGTTCCTCTTACTGTAACTGCTCTGGTTGATGGGCGAGACGATATTTCTCATAGGCGAGTTGATACTAGGCGAAACCGCGCTGTTAGGCGTGGACAAGTAGGAGTAGTTCGCGTCAATTGGTGTCAGGCCTCCCTTGCTAGCCTTTTGATAGTGTTTGACCACAGGAACCACCTCTTCTTTGAGTCTGTAGAACGATTGATGGAGTTTTTTCAACTCGTATTCCAACCGATCAACGCTTTTCTCGTGTGTAGGCGATTTGGAGTTGTTTCTTGCCCCATTGACTGAAAGGAAGCCGTTATTTGTTGTTGTTGTGGTGCTACTGTTGGAGTTCTCCGCCACCGAGTAGTGGTAGATGATTTGATTCGAGAGATGATTGAGGATTTTGTCCACCACAGGCACAAACTTGGTGTAGCTGTTTATCGTGGAGTTGGTTATGATGTTGGAGTTGAGAAGGATTTCTTCTAGACTCTCGTCGCTTTGTTTCATCAACGTCATGTCAATCAAGCTGTTGATGTTCTTTTTTATTATCAAGCGTGTCTTGAAGTCCTTCACCTTCATGTCACTGAGATGCTGGTTGTTGACGTACGGAAGCACATCACCCGTGATGTTGTTGTCCAAAAACAACCGCGCAATCTCCTGGCTCTTGCCTATTTTGTTCAAGTCCGGCAAATTGACGACCCAGTTATGGACCTCGATCCTGCTCCATTCGTAAAACCGCTTCTTGTCGCTCGAGGAGGAGTCTGTTTTCTTGGGAGACGCAGGGGAGTGGGGCTTGAGGTTGACCATGCGCAAATTCCCAGGCTGTCTTTTGGCTGGCTCGGTTGAGCTGCTCTTGGTCGACTTCAAAGCAAACGAGTTCTTGAAGGCCACATTGTAGTTATCATGCTCCTTGGAGGAGTCTGCGGAGTCCAAACTGTCGCTGGACAGAAGCGCCTGGTTGTCGAGCATTAAAGACTCCGGTCGCTTGATATCCTTTCTGTTCATTGTGGTTGTTGTCAAATGCTGGGGCTCTCAGATGAAAGTGGTTCTTTTGCTCCACATACAATAGCAAGTTCAGGCAATTCTCAGTTTTTGCTCAGTTTGCCGTGTTTTGCAGTTTAAATACTATTCTCTTTCTCCGTTCATAATCCTGCTCGCTGTAGACTCACTTCGAAATGCGTAGATCATAGATCAGAGATTTGCAGGCCTAAAACACTGGAATTCTAGATTAAAACCTGCTAAAAATCCAGAGGCCGGAAAAGACCAAAAAAACACCTGGGACTTGCGCCGGGGCTGCAAACTGGGCCCATGGAAATGGTGCATGCGATTTTTTCAGATTTTTGCTCTTCACGTAGGTCGAGGCGAAAAAAAATTTTCTAGGTCTGCAATGAGGAAGGCCTATGCCATGTAAGAAGAGCATGAGTTAACTATTGTTTTAGCATCAGAAACCCCTCAAGACGCATTAAGAATTCACAAATGTCTGCCTTGTTTCAGGAAGAAATACGCGGCTTCAGGCTTGTGCCTATCAGATGCCCAACAGAGCCAGTATTGAACTCGTACTATTCACAGAAGGAAATACTACACTACATATATGTGAAGCCCCACCAACTGAAAAACCAGCTGCTGTTGTCCAGCGAGGAGGCAGCACGCAACGAGAAGAGCTTGTTTGCCATTAACCTTCCCAAAGGAATCACCTTGAAAAGCTTGAGACGTCTCTTCAGACAAATATCCGAGGCCTCTCTCATTGAGGAGATATCCATCAACGACAACGGCAGCAAAGCAGATGTGGACTTGAACAAGTTGACATGGGAATATTTCGACTCCAAAAATGAAGAATTGGTGAAACAGGATCCAAATCATGTGAAGTTTCCAGTCAACACAGGTCTCATAACGTTTATCGACAAGCCAGCCATGAAGTTATTCTTGAATAGCTTGAAAAAGCTTATGAAGTCGCAGTCTTTGTCCAGCTTCCCAGTATATGAGCATCCTAAAAGAACCGCAGACTTTTTCATCGACGTATACAAGGCCAAAGTGTGTGACCCTGAGCTGTTGAAAAGATCGATCAATATAACTCTCAACGACTTCAACCAGCGTGAACAGAACATGATAGACGAACTACAGGAACAGGCGGCAATAATAGACGAGGATGGATTCCAGTTGGTGGTTGGTAAGCATAGAAAGACCAAGGCAGCAATTTTGGGTAAGGCCAATAACTTGAAACTCAGTAACAATGAACAGATGAGCAAGGAGTTTGCTGCAAAACGCAGCAAGAAGGAGAAGAAGGACTTCTACAGATTCCAGATCCGTGAACAGAAGAAGACAGAAATGAACGAATTGTTGAAGAAATTCAGAGAGGATCAATCGAGAATAAAGGCATTGAGGGAAAGAAAGAGATTCAAGCCATACTAAGATATTTGTGTAATGTAATTTTTATATCTTCTAGTTTTGTTATCTTTCTGTAGATTGTGGTTATTGCTAGCAGTTGTATTAGTAATAGAATAGATTGTGTCGTGATTCTGTTCTTCGGTTAGGCTTACAGCTAGAAGGTTAGCGTTCCGTAACTAGTACTTTACTTTTTTTCAATTCTATGGTACTTTCATTCGATTTCATGACAAAGAGGCAAAAAAGAGGTACACCTCTACTTCCTAGACGCATGCAGCGCTGAGAATTAGAACGATGAATGGTATCTCAAGTTTGATACCACCCTTACGCTTTTTTTTTGACACTACTTAGCATGGCTAGGTCATCAACAATTAAGCACCACCAGGTCAAAATCTTAGCTCTCAATAGTATCCCGTCAAACACTAGCAACAATACCGGTCCATTGTTTTCTTAAACTGATCATTCGTCGCTTTCTAGTCTACGTTCAGTGTTTTGTTTCGTTGTCTCCCTTCTTTTTACCATTGCAATGGGTACAGGGAGCTTTCAGTCACAAGACATTTATCATTGCACTGGATGTGTGGGGTGTCTTTGCTGATAGAAGCTTCTACACTGTGTAGGTAACACATCAGTATACATCTTGAAAGATACTCTATTTTTGTGACCGTCGTAAATACTAAATACCAGTTCCGTTGGTGCTGTTAATGCTTTTTAGGCGGAGGAGGTAACACATCAGTATCCACCTTCGAAGACACATTTCCATCAAGCTTTTTGCTCTTTTCCGACTCTTCTTTGAAATAGTCGTCCAAACTAGCGGTTGCTGCTGAAGTTGCTTTCTTCTTTCTTCTTGGAGGAGCCAGAACACTCAAAGGAACGGATACACCCTTAACAGGTGAAATAGCAGCGCCTTTAGCAGGCGAAGCAGTGTCGAGGCCCCCGGTATTGCCGGCAGAGACATATGCACCGCTATTATCAGAGACCGGCGTGTTTGTAGCATCAATATGACCAGCAGACGCAAATGCCGGCTGTAGTTTTGCCGGTACAAACTCGCTGCTGTTGTTATCACTAGGAATGCTGAAAAGTGTTTGTCCTGTGACCTGCAACGACGAGTTCAGGTCTCCGAATTTCCCTACAACTTGCGGCAATCTGTGGAGATATCCATATCCAACACCACAGCCTAAAATGCCGCTCCCGCCCCAGTTGGCACGTGGAAATATCTGCACGGGCCGGACTATATCGAAATCATGGTTATAAACGACCAATTGAAGCGAACAATTCTCTGGATTCCGATTGTATACGGAATTTATCACCCGTGCAAACAAATCTTCTCCGCCGGTTGCAAATAAACCCCCCTCGGCACCGATTATATAATCAGAATGTGGAAGGAGCCCACAGGCCTCGGCTGGAGAGTTTGGATGGATTTCAAGTATATGGTACACAAACGTAGCGGTATTTAATGGCGTGGCTTGGAGCGATACACCTAGAGATTTGATTTTATTGTTGATCAAGATGTTACCTTCTGCAACAGAAAATCCGCTAGCATCAAAGCTTTGATCATTTCCCTGCTCACTAGAATAAGGCTCCACTTGAGGAATCGTGACATCCCGCACTATTCCCCCCTTAGCGTTCCAGACGGTCAACACCACGGGTCTCCCTGCGCAGTTGTGAAGCTCGCGTATAAATAGATTGTAGTCAGGAAGTCTTTCCCCCGCATAGTTTCTTCCGCTTGCTATATCGTTTTCATTGGGCTGAACTGTGGACAATTCGTGATTGTTTATGGCCACTATGTAGTCGAACCATGGCTCTAATCCAAGCTGGGCCGCCACCGAGTGCTTTTTGACCCGTAGCACTCTGAAACCATACGGAGTTCCAGCCGATTGGAAATATGGATCGTTCTGGTTGTTGGCAGAGGAGTTTATGAATGTCTCCGCAGACTGCTCAAGCGATTTCACAAAGTTTTTGGCAAAAGAAAACATTTTGCCGTTCTGGTGTATAGTTGTATAATTTCTGCCTTGATCAGTTGTTCGTTTCTATGCCTTTTCTATCGTGTCATCAACGACTCGAAGCGGAGTTCTTTGATTTTGTTTGAGTCCTTTCTAAAAAGGGCGACACTTTTTTTTCACTCCTGTTCTCCGTGCACATAACCGTGGATCCACAGACTTGGCCAAAAAGCTGCTACAGAACTTACCAGTGTTGGTAGGCACACAATTTGATAAATGGTGAGTATATTTACAGGCTGGATTATATTAATGGTTCTATGAAGCAAGAAGCAGAACATTCTTTGTCTGCTGAAGCTTTTTCTGGGCTAGTTTCTTATCTACTGAGAGTTGTTTTGTCTTAATTCCTCGTCGAAAACATCCTGCTCAGCGATTTTCTTGGTCTCTTTCATCAACTCGTATAACTATGGCTTATGTTAGTACTGGAACTAGTGAAATTTCGCTGAAAAGCATGAAAACATTCTGTATCACCTAACTTACCTGTCCCACTTGTTCAGGGCTCATTTTATCTAGCTGCGCCTGAGTCAACCCGGCCTCGGTCCACAGTCCTCCAGATATCTGGGTCAAATAGTCCTGCCAGCTAGTCAAAAACCCAACTATATGCAACGGATTGTCTATATCCTTGTGTGCATGAAATTCTGCCTTCACATACTCGTCCCCTAGCGATCTTTGCAATGGAGGAAGGTGCTTTCTATGGCATCGTAAAATACGTCTATAGAGTTGTAAAGGCGGCAACAATGGAGGCACTTTTCTCTCCGGCCGTCTGGCTCTCACTAGCACCTGAAGTGTTGCTTTCATTTTGTGGAATATGGACTATTAAATCAATTTGTCTTTCTTTGAAGTGCTTTCAGTACAGCTTCTCTAACCCTCTTCATGACAAATGAGAGATCTTGGGGTTGTTCATTTTTGCGATTTTGGATCTGTTTTTTCTGCGGGAGAAAAATTTCTGCCGGACAAAAAAGATCGGCATTTTTTAACATCGGAGATGTCCAAGGGAAGTGAGTTTGATTAGATGATGAGATGGTTTTAGGAGTCAGCGGGGGTTTACTTGTTGCCTCCTAGTGTGGCAACGGGTAATTCTTGAACTTTAAAGACAAACAAGTTACTGTATTATGCGTTTTCAAATACGTCATCCATCTAAAGGCCACTATTCAGGCAGAAGCAACTTCTGGCTTTAGTGGATGTACAACCCATGGTAGCTTTTATAATCAAACAAAATGTATCTAGCATTCCTATATATGAATCAAAGCACAAAACAATAAATAATAAAGAACAAAACCAAACAAAAATCTATACCAGCTTTTCAGAACTGAGGACCTTCTTCTCAGATTCGTCTTGATCTGAAATCTGGACTGCTTCAAGAACTTCCGCATGAGGCACCAACCCATGTCTTTCTGCTTCTGCCTCGGTGAAGGTATTGAAAACATCCTCTTCATCTTTGTTTAGTAGTTTCTCGTCCCTGAAGATGAAGTGACAAACGATACTCAAAAAAAGAGCGATACCACCGCAAAACAAGACATTCCCATCAAAAAAGGTTGTCCATCCCTCACTTACATGCACACTGTTTGGTGTTGCAACAGCTGCTAACCCTGGAAGACCAGGGAAAAAACTAATAACCCAGATTGCCAAGTTTCTGACATTGAAACCATGGAAGTAGTAGTATGTTCCCTCTGGATCGTAAGAGTACAAGTCAGTAAGCTTGATGGTGCATCTGCGTCTGAAAAAGTACTCCACAACTATAATCAGAATCAACGGAGCAATAAAAACAGAAAACGATGACATAACCGACAAAAATGTAGACGAAGTGTTGTACATTGTCCAAGGACAGACTGCCCAACTCAAGAGTGCAATAATGATACATCCACGGCGAATATTTATGATCTTTGGGAAAAAACCTGCCAAATCAGTACCTCCGCAAACACCGTAACTGACGACATTCATGGCAAGTTGAGCCAATAAGATTCCAAAAGCACAGAAAAAAGAACCAGCCCGAGCTTTTGGCGTGTAATGAAGGTTCATCACGTATTCCAACATTTGAGAAGGATACCAGAACTCCTCGCCGTATTTGCCCTCAAAAGAGCTAGTGGTAATCAACCCTAATAAAGGAACGATGGCACCAAACACTGAGTTTCCAATGACAGCTCCGGGCCAAGAAGAAGATCTGACCTTCGAAAATCTTGTGAAATCTGCAGAATTGACAATACTTGTGGTGATAGCACCAAACCAGATGGTCAAACCATACAACCAGGCTCTGTTAAAATCGCCTTGAGAAAGCTCGATTTTTTGGTTCATTAAAGGACCATTGCTTCCACCGTTGTTGACAACAGACCAGATTGCAAGACCCACGAATGAAAGGAAACACCATGCACATCCAACGTGCAAAAGAAAGTTGGTTTGCTCGGGTTTCTGGAAGATATAGAAAGGAATATTGATGATCTGGAAAAGAACAAACCCAATCAACTCTTTGCTAGTCATCGGGACTGAGTCAGGAAAAGTGTTTTTCAAGTTCAAATAGTGATAAGACCATGAGCCAAGCACAGTATTTATCAACAAACCGCCCATCCAAGCAGTAAATCCATACCAAACGATAGACAATAATATTCTGACAAGAACACCAACGTAAAAGCCTCTCACACCAAAAATCAACCGTTGCAAGACAGTATACCCAATATGGAAATCAAATCCTGGTGCACCAACAAGATAATAGAATGAGGAAACAAGCACATTGCTCACAACAATACATCCCATAGTGTGTTGCACATTCAATCCAACACCCAATATAGAAGAGGCTGCCGACCAAGTAGCAACAGAAATATTGATAACCGAAAAGAACGAGAGAAAATCAAAATAGCCCCAGACTCTTCTTTCTTTAGCCACGGGCTGAATATCCTGATTCAACAACGCTGTGGTCTTGTGACCGCCATCATTCAAGACAATGAAATCGAGGTATCCCATTTTACTTATTTCTGTAGCTGCAATTTGGTAGTCTATACTGATTAGAAGATAAGGAACACTGCTGTAGCCGGCAATCAAACAAAAGTGAAAGATATGATTCGATTCGAGATATGGTACCGTCTGTGGATGCTGTTCTCTTTATATACTCTTTGGAACTCAAACCATGTATGTTGTCGATAACGATGTAAGAGCAGCAAGGCTCGACATTGGAACGTGAGAAAACCTTTATCTAACAAAAAATGCCACCTGAGTATGCGATAACATTTGGCACTAATATTGGCTTCACTATTGACGTACAGTGTCATAATGGAAGACAGCCAATTATGGATCTATCTCTCTAATCTTTGAATTTCAGCAAACCTTTTTTTCTGTGAAAGACTGTTATAGTGCAACATAGTTTGTGCGGTTTTGATCTGATAATACAAGATGAACCGTTATTTCCTATTTCGGAAGTTAGGCGGCACAGTCTAGTTATGGAATGAGATGAGCCAACAATAGAACTATACTTGCCGCTGGAAAGACGACAATGCGCCCAGTGAATACGGTGACATGACAGAGAAAACTGTAGTACCTGCTGGCGAAATTACATAACGCTTTCTTGACGTGAAGTGGAGAAATAGGCTAATGAGTAAATGCGACAGTTCCGACGTAAATAAGCAAGAAAGCGGTAAAACTCAGGAACCATGTTGCAAATGCGCCAGCCGATAAATGGCGATAATAACACAGGCAAAGGAAGGTCAGAAGATTAAGTCCCGCACCAAGAATACACTCGTCAGTATTTGTGCTTTTGCAACGCTTTCGCCAATTGCAATAGATCAGGTGCTTTTTGTTTTGCGACAGCAATCGCCAACAGCCATAAATGCTCAGATCGATACATTTTGGGTAACTCGATGAGATTTCCAAATTGGGAAACTGGGAGGATTAATTCTAACGGTTTCCGCTCTAAATGCGACAGGTGATTAATTGGACTGTAATTTACGCCAACATCTCTTCGGGTCTGGCTGTAATTCGTGGGGAGTAGCTGTGGGAGATTTGTTTGCTTCAAGGCCTCTTTTTTGAGGAACGTCAAATATTCACAGCGAAACTCTACTATGAATGGCAGCATCCTCAAACGGAAGTACTGACGACTGATCAGGCCAAAGCAGGGTATGAATAGCATAATAGAAACATTGCATTATCTACGATTGAGCTCATATTGAGAGAGTTCATTCTGCAGAAAATGACATGACATGGCAGATATCGAGAACACTATATCAATCGTTACAGCAGTAAGCTCTGTGTATGCAAAAATTGTATTGGCTAGGGCAATGATTATAGTCTATATACAGCGAATATTCATGCAAGATGTCTTTTCTTAAAAGAGGCCATCAACCCCAAAAACGAATCAACAATCTGCGCTGCATTCAAGCAGGTGGTTTCGCTTGGATTGTCGTAGATTGGAGACACCTCCACTACATCAGCACCTACTAAATTCATTCCATCAAGAGCATCAAGGATACTCAATATTTCTCTTATCGTGAATCCGCCTGGCTCCTGCGTCCCTGTTGCCGGAGCATACACCGGATCTAAGGCATCAATATCAAACGTGATGTAAACAGGTCTGTCTTTGAACGCCAGCTCTTCTATGTTTGTGGTGCCATACACTCTTTGTTTGATCTGATCAACAATTCCTTTGATTCCAACATGATCAATTTCCCTTGAAAAGATGCTCTTGAAGCCACAGCTTTTGTCGTGCTCCAAATCGAACGAAGTCTCGTGCAAAGGACCTCTGATTCCAATGTGAGTGGAACTATTGGAATCTATATACCCATTTTCAGCAGCATAATGCAAAAAAGTTCCATGATTCAAGTA
Source organism: Saccharomycopsis sp. NRRL Y-5750 (assembly GCA_030564765.1). NCBI lineage: Eukaryota > Fungi > Ascomycota > Saccharomycetes > Ascoideales > Saccharomycopsidaceae > Saccharomycopsis > Saccharomycopsis sp. NRRL Y-5750. Next base: position 64,372 of record JAKTZD010000062.1, read on the forward strand.
TAAGTAGTCGCTCTTAACACTCCCGCCATAATGAGTAGGTTCCCAAGTATCGAGATGGCTGTCAAAATGCAAGACTGTCAACGGGACTTTACCAAAAGCTTCATAGGCAGATTTCACAGTCAACAAGCTGATTGTGTGGTCACCCCCTAGAGTGATAATTTTAGGTGTTTTCAATGTTTTGGCAACAGCGGTGCTTGTAGAGTCACTATCAATGATTTCACTAAGGGTGTGGTTCAAGGAAATAGGAGTTGAGTATTTGTGCACCAATCTCTGTCCACGATAGAGCTGATCCAAAGCGATTCGATTATCAAACGGTGACATTGGCACATCTCCACAATCGGCTATTCTTAAGTACTTGTAGACATCTAGTTTTCCCATTGGATCCCTGCCAAACTCGTCGTAGTCATCTTCGTACTCTTCTGGTTCGTTGATGTATCTGTTCAAATATCCTCTGACCGGCAAAGATCCAGCCCCAAGTCGTTTACTGGCAAACCGAATAGAGCGGGGTCCGAATCTTGCACCTGGCCTGTAGGACGTGGCGGTATCAAAGCCAGCTCCCACAATTGCAACATCGAAGTTATACTTGCCAGTTTTTTCCAAATTGGCATTATTCAAGCAGGTGTATGGCTGGGTATTGGCGAAGGTATTCAAGCCACCGAAAGCGGCTCTGTCCTGCCACAAATCATCGGTGTAGTCGCTTTTTGGTAGATGCAAAGTGGAGCGTTCCGCATGCTGCTTCAAAATTACATTCTTGATATCGTGCCGTTTTTGGGACGGTTTCTCACCTTTGGAGCTGATTCTCATTTGCAATTGCCCCTCTTCGGTGTCTATTTTGCTAAAATCGACAACCGGCGGCTTGATTTCCCCGCTGTTGAGCTTTGAGACTATCAATTGCTTTTCCTCATCTCCTTGAACCAAGCTTCCATAGAGAAGATCCATAAAAGAAGTCGGCAAAGACTCTGCAGAGTACAACTCTCCATGGGCCTCTTGGGATGATAGTGGCTTTTGATGGACGAGGTTCTTGTCAAGAAAAAGACCGCCTGCCCCTTGGGTCAAATCAGAGATGAAAAACAGCAAGATTATCGTTTTGATGAGGTTCATGATTGTCTGGTTGCTGTCAATTGATAGAGATTTGTTGGTTGGATGCAAAGTTTTGAAAGCGAACTGCAAGGTGATAGTCCAGCAAGGATGTCTTTATCTTTATCAAGGATTTTCTCTTTGATATACCGTCGCAATCCATAAACAATAATCCCCGACGGTCCCTGAGATGGCATGTCAATATCTAAGCGATGACAATTTCGTGGATTTGAAGAACTCTGTCGCAAAATGAAAAAGTTCCTCTGAGATTGCCGCTTTAGGAATTTCTGGAGATTGTTTTCCCGATGCGATTTCGTCGGGTTTCCTGTTCGAGAAGTTCCGCGGTACATCTTTTCGAGTATTTGGGACGGTCGATAAGCTTCTCCAGAATTGAGGCGCAGAAACGAAGCGAATCCGATAGCAGAGGATGAAATTTGTCGAAAAAGAGGGTGCTTTATGACGATACATGCCTTTACTGGGGTGATTGTCGAATCGGAAGTGATAAACCCAGACAAAATACGGCACGAAAACCTCATTGTCGAGCTTGTTTGACGCTATATATCTGTCTTTTTCCCACCTTGCTTGTTGTCTCTGAAACTTGATTTCCTTTCTCATTTATCGTCCTTCCCGAGCATAAAATGGAAGAGAGTTCGTCTTTGATCAAGCAGGACGTCCAAGTATACGAAGCTACAGCCAATGAAGATCGTGAACACGTCGTAGACTCGTCGGAAGCCTTGCAAAACGCTGATGTTGAACGCTGCATTCGATATCACGATGATGATGGCGATGATGAAGCTGATAAGAGCTCTAGAGGCCCTGCCCTTGCGATTTTGACCAAAGAATTGGCCGTTATTGTCAAGTCATCAATTCCCTTGGCAATAACGTTCTTCCTTCAGTACTCGTTGACCATTGCGTCCATTTTTTCCGTGGGGAGAATAGGCTCGGTTGAATTGGCGGCCGTTTCATTGGCGACTATGACCTTCAACATCACCAGTGGAATCTTCATGGGAATGGCAACTTCGCTAGATACGTTCTGCTCCCAGGCCTACGGGGCAAAGAAGTTCCACCTTGTTGGTATCTACTATCAGAGATGCACCGCCATGCAGTTCCTTGTGAGCATTCCACTTACGCTAACATGGTGGTATTCTGGGTGGTTGTTGTCGTTCATTGTGACCGATCAGAGATTGGCTTACCTAGCTCAAAGCTACCTCAGAATAGTGATATTTGCTGCGCCAGCCTATATTCTTTTTGAGTCTGGGAAAAGGTTTTTCCAGGCCCAAAACATTTTCGTAGCTGGACAGTATGCTTTGATCGCCGTAGCTCCAATAAACATCGTGTTGAACTATGTGCTTGTTTGGGACGAGACTTTCGGGCTTGGATACCACGGAGCTGCTGTTGCCACTACGATTTCCTACTGGATGATGACCGGTCTCATGTATCTCTATCCTTATTTGTTCACCGACGCATACAAAGTATGCTGGCCAGGGCTAGACTTGAAGGCATGTATGTCAAACTGGGCCCCGATGGCCAGTTTGGCAGCAAATGGGGTGCTTATGGTTCTCTCCGAATACGTGGCTTTTGAGGTGCTTACCTTGTCCTCGGCTAGATTCGGAACAGACACTCTAGCTGCTCAATCTATCACATCCAATGTGGGAACGCTTTGTTTCCAAATCCCTTTCGCGATATCTGTTGCCGCATCTACGAGGATTGCAACCCTCATTGGTGCTGGGAAACTCAGACAGTCGAAAATATCCACTTATGCCACCTATGGTTTGAGTAGTGGGGTCTGTGTGCTTAACTCCTCGATATTATTCTTTGGAAGATTCAAAATCACGCAGCTCTTTTCCAAAGATCCCTTAGTGAACTCCATTGCTGCCTCCTTGATTGTCATTTTATCAGTCATTACCATTGCAGATGCCCCTAACGTCATAGGTGCTGGGTGTCTCAGGGCCCAGGCCAGACAGCATATTGGAGGCAGATTGAACTTGGTGGCATACTACATCATTGCCATGCCACTAGCTTTTTACCTCGCCTTCTGGTATGGTCTTGAAGCCAAGGGCCTATGGATAGGATTGGGCATTGGTGTGTACGTCTTGGCAATCGCCGAGTCCTACTTCATATTCACCTCCGACTGGAAAGCAGTTATCCGCGACTCGAAAACAAGAATTCATTAACTCTACATCTTCTGCATTGAAACTGTGATTTGACCATATAAAAATACTAGATATTGTATACATGCAAACTCCACTCAAGACATACCCCCTCGATATATGGCTGAATAGAAAGAAATAGACAGATGACACAGAATACAGTACGTCTGTCTGAAAAATTGACGTAGAACGAGCCCGTTTTCTAACGTCCCAAAACCCCAGGAAGAACTAATAAAGAGGGACAAAAAGATGGCAAAAAAGAATAGAAAGATAGAAATGAAGAAACAAAAAGATGGCAAGAAAGAAATAAAGAGAAAAAAAATAGCCGGGATTCACGCAAAACTCAAATCCCAGCCCAAATCGTTTATGACACTATACCAATCGATGTATTTGGCTCCAGATTCGTTCATGATCCAGATCTTCTCCATGATCATTTTGGCCTTGTCAAAGTTCTTGTAATTATAGTCGTTGATTATGATCTCGAACCGGTTCAACATATCAATCCGATCTTTCTGTCTCACACAGTGGATCCCGCAGATAAACATTGGGAAACATATGGATGCTTGCACAGAGGTCTTCAAAAGCATGTCAATGATCTTCAACAGTTTCTGCAAAATATATTGCATTTCAATACTGTTTGAGTTCATCGAAAGAATAGACTGCTTGAAGTGCAACTTGGCGGTATATTGCAACAACTTGAAAAGCTTTATCTGCAACTCGATCTCCTCGTCTGACTGCAAAAAGTTCAACTCGTTTTCGCCTATTTTGATTGCGTCCATTTTCTTTTCGAGTGCTTTGATCGAATGGACAAGAGTCTCATAGACCTCTTCATCGCCTTCCTCCAAAGCAGCCTTGACCTCCACAGAAATCGAGCTGATCTCACCAATCAAGTTGAATAAAGGCTGGCAACAGCCGTTCAAAGGATCAATCACCAATCTTCCAGAAGGCCGTCTCAAATCGTCTAGATTTCCGGTGTCCTCGCTCGAAGAACTGCTTTCTTCGTCCTGGAAATCGTTTATGTTGTTCAAGCTATTGTATTTGATATCATAGTAATACTCCACAGGGAAATATGTGCCTCTTTTTCGGGTGGAGCTGGCCAATATATCGTGATACGCAAAATTGATCGCCAACCACTTTCTCTCATCAAGACTTATCCCCGTTCTTTCAGCCACAGTATTGACCTTCCCGTCAATAAGTTTCAAAAACCCGCCGTTTTCCTGTATAAGTTTGAAGCTCCGATTGAGATACGAACTCCAGTTATTGACGTCTCCGTTGCAGATCTCCGCACCACACAAAATCAAGAAATTGGCAATTCTGACCAAGAAGTTGTCATTGTTGATGCTCTTAAGCGACTTGATCTCGTATTGTCTGCCGATAGCCTCGTATTTGGGGTCAGTAATACCTAAATGGTATCCACTCCACGCTATTATACCGTTAAGTATACCCTGGTCAACATGTGCAAGAGGGAGAAAAAAATTGATGTAGAAGTTATACCTCAGAGGGATGATACAAATTTTATGGGCCAACTTGTAGCGAAAATAGTCGTATAGCTGCAATCCGACGCCATCGAGCTGAAGCAGCGCGTTCATCGATAGATAGGGCGGTAACTTGAGGTCCTGTATCGTGGGACTATGGTGATTGTATTGGTTATGTGAATCGGGGAAATTATGCATCCATCTCTTATTATTGTTGTTGTTGTTGTTCAATCTGCCAAACTCGTTACCATTCTGGTTGTAGTTGAACTGGTTGAAACAATTTGGGTCATCATTTAGAGAATTGTTGACTGAAAACGCAGACTCACTCAAAAAGGAGTTGTCTAGGGCATTTGAGTTAGAGTAATCTCTACTGCTATCGCCGTTAGATTGGCTGTTGGCTTTACCGTTGGCGTTACTACTATTTTCGCCGTTTCTATTATTGTAATTATTGCTGCTGATATTATTAGCAATTGGCGATCGGCTATCAAATATTATAGATGGAGACTCAGCCAAAGGTGTGCGACTCATGAACAAAAAGTTATCATTAGCATTGCCGTTGCTGTAACTGTTGTTTCCGCCGTTGCTCGGAGAGTCCCTTATATGTGTATAGTCTTGCGCAAACAATTTAGGAGATATGTCAAAATTGACGGTATCATATATAATTGGATTGAAATCGTCGTTATTGAGACTTGCAACTTGTTCAGCAGCCCCAAAATTCCGCGTGTAGTTCTCAGTGTTGATACTAATAAACTCGTCGGAGGTGTTGATGCCATTGCTGTTATTACTTTTATCACTGGTGTTGTTATTTGTGTTGTTATTCGTGTTGATCTTAGCAGTGTTATTGTTGTTATTGACGTTGTTACTGTTATTCTTATTAGATACGTTGTTAATATTGTTACTAGATCCAGCATTAATATTGGAACCATTTTTAATATTGTTTTTATAGTTTTCGTTGCGAACGCTCGTCTTTGGCTTTTGAGTGCCCATAGTTGAAGAGGCCTCTGTTTCCGAGCGCGATGCCATCACAACGGCTGGCGAACTGGCAAAAGTAATCGTTGACGTGGTTGGAGAAGACACAGAGCTGTTGGAGATGGAAAACTTTCTCTTAGAAGTCTTGGGGTTGTAGATTCGAATGATGTTGTTCAACCGGTCCTCCTTTTCCTTCAACGCAATCATGGTTTTCAAGTTCTGCGACTCTTTATGTGTCATATTGGTGTGTGGATATACACACTGCTTGTTTAATCTTTGGCAGTCTGAGCAGCAAGGCCTCACCTCGTCACATTTCTTCTTTCTGATCTTGCACTGGAAACATCCATTTCTGGACTTCTTCTGTGTGGGTTTCTTTTGTACAGCTGCACTGCTCATTCTCATTAGCCTTTTCTGTTTCTATATGGACTGTTGAAGCCGGTATGGGATGTCTTGACCACAGTAAACGATTTCGGGTATTTAGAGATCTCGGTCTTTTGTGATACTCTCTAAGCGAATTTCTCTGTATTTGATAGAACTTTCTAAGCTGTCGATGAAAACAGTCAATATTTTACATAAAGAGCCTGTTGTCACTCCAGTTAGCCAATGTGAGTCATCTGGTATTTCATTACCTTCCATAAACTATGAAGAACGTCTAGTGGATTCCACTAACACTGTCTAGATTTTGAAAATTGGAGCTTTTTATCTTTCTTTTTTACTCCTCCTTCATCTCAGAATTTTTTTTTTATGTATTTTTTCGACTAAGCAGCCTGACTAGCTCCCCTTATCTTCTGATTTTGCTTCTAGCTTGCTTAATTTTCCTTTCGAATTGATCTAATCGCAAAAAATTTTGTTTTTCCTAGAGCATTGATAAACAATATCCGACCAATCATATTCTTTTCCCCGAGACACAGTCATTTAATTAATGCTTAGAGGATCGTCACAGCGAGTATACTGAATTAAAGTAACCTTGATAGTTTGGCTATCCTGTTGAGTGCTCTATTTCTTCTCTCTGGAGCGACTGGTTGGCCTTGTGGTTTTCTTACGTTTGTAATGTAAAGCTTCTTCTAGAACAAGCTTATCACGGGGCAGGAATATAATATTCACTTAAAAGAGCTACTCGGCAGCGCCTTGCTTTACTACTCAGGGGTTTGTTACGCCTCGAATTCTTAGCGAGCCGGACCACTAAACATCAAAATGCGCCTACTTCAATCAAATAGAGTTTTCTTCAAACAACCGGTTGCTTGTTTGACTTCATAAGCTCAAGAAGACTATGCAAATCGGCCTACACTTTTAGCTCTCTGCGCTCTTTTTTGCGTCTCCTGTACATAAACTGATTTCTGTCTTTTTTGTACTGTAATCTTAAAAATGCTCAACAAGAGTGTTTTCCAGTGTTTGCAGTGTTCCTAGTAGATCGTCCAAAAGCTTTTATTCTCCGCTTTTTAGACTTAAATACGAACTGGTAACATCAGCATGGGTTGATCAAGTCATATCAAGCACCTACTGTCCAAACATGGGGGTAGTTTTGCTGGAAAAACGGTCTTTTCGGATCTCGCTAGCTCTGGCATTTTCGGATTTCTTTCCACCCCTGTTTCGTTTTGACTAGCAAATGATCTACCGAAATCAACAACTTATGGTCTTATTTTTTCTCTAGTTTTTGGGTCTTTCAAGAGAATGTTTGCAAACAGGGATGAAGATAACGATAAAGAGCAGTTCGCTAATGAATTAATGACCAACAAAGATGTAATCTTCAGGCAGGCTGATAAACTGCTGACTAAACAATTGTCAGCATACATAAGCAGGATGCGAACGGTTATTTTTCCGCGCCAGACCGCCCCCCCCCCCCTTTACCCGCTTGGCACACATTGAAAATTCTCAACATGCATCAAGATCGAAGCTACCAATGCAATGATCAAGCATGCAAATCTCATAGAAAGAGTTCGTATTTCATTTAGTTGAAAAGAGTAGCAGATAATTATTTTCGAAGCCCTTCTTTACGTCTGCATCTTTTGTAAACATTTTTCTTTTACGTTTATATTGTGGCTTGTACTTTGTTTCCCTTCCAGTTTCTTTTTTATATCCACGATAAAATCTGCTAAAAAACAAAGGTCCATCTGCCGAATAAGAGTGCTTAAAGCCAGATTCTACCTAAAGAAGGCCAGACACTACCCTTTTTTATTTCTTATGTCCAAATATTGAGCTACGGTATGAAAGACGCGTGATAAGCTATACATTCGTTAACAATAGTCTGAGTCAGTTTTACTAAGAAGCTACAAAGTACCAAAAACAAAAACATCTTCTAAATTGACTGACTTCCCATTGAGGTAATTAGGGCCTAAGGCATGCTCAAACTCTCTGGCACACTCCATATTTCTTTTCCGTAGAAGCCCCATCATTGTACTCGCCGGATAAGTAAGTTGTCACATCCTTATTGACTACTATTGTTAAACTATCCTCTTCAAAACTGCATGCCTCATGCTGCATCACGGGTAAGCTTGGCACACCATTTGACGATTTCAAGCGGCCTTCGACCAAATAGAGTACCATAGCCACCCCAAACATAGCTCCCATCAAGGATATGATAAACGTACCTTTGTACATGTTTTCTGCAGAAAATTGTGCTTCGCACAGATTCAATACGCATGGATAGGCTTTTACATCATCGAGGATTGAATAAGTATCGGGAAGTCTAATGGCATCTTGGTCGTAGGTAATGTTATATGCCATGTCGTAGGTTGTGAGGGCACCAGAATCTTTCTGTTGAATACCCACAAATCTGTACCGAGAGACGTAGTGTGTTATTGTCAATAGTTGATAATAGCCAACAGAGTCAGCTACAAAATAAGTGCTGTTATAGAACTGTGTGCCATTTGATAACTGTCCCGCGGTGAGAAACATTAAACTGTCAATATCTCCACTTTGTGAAAACGGATGAGTTCCTGCCGCGCAGTTGTCTGGAAATACATTTTTAAAGTGCTTCATGCACAGGTTTTGGTCCGTCATTATGGTACCATTCAAGTTTCCCACAATTGTAAACTCAGTTGTTGAGAAGTTGCTGCTTAACTGAAAGCAATGGTCCAAAAGCATTGTGTAGTTTGGGTCAGACGGGGTGAATGTTTTTGTCGTTTTGTTATATTTGGCATCTGTAATGTAGTCACAAGTAGAGTTTCCAATGTTGGATTCCGTAACTATGGTTGATGTATACATTCCAGCAACACCTGCATCACTTTGTAAAGCGGTGATTTTTGATATAGCCCAATTAATTTTCTTGACATCATCCATTGTGATGTTCTGCTTAAAATTTTGGTCGTTAGAAGGATTGATGGTAAGGTTACCAAAGTATGGACTTGCTATTGTGTTTGTGTAGTTACCGCCTTGACCACGTAGAGACTGTAGTGTATTGTACATATAAGCTTCAGAGCCAGCTTGGTAATACTCAGTCTCAAAGTTATTTTGCTCCTCATCAGGCACTGTTCTCCACGAATGTAGCGAAGAATACAGGGCACTGCTAGCATTGACACTCAAACTTATAAGACAGTCTGCCAAAAGTTCTAAATGATCTGTTACACATCCAGTGATGTATGATGAGTTGATAGGTACGCTACTAATAGAGTTGATATCGATTGGATTTGTTTGTCGCAAGTTGTAGATCCTATCTGCATAGTTGGTAGGATAGTAATACAGGGAGAAATCTCCTTCTGGAACGGAAACAAGAGGCGCTTTGTAGGCCAAAAGAGAACTGAGAACATGCACAACGATAACTGAGGCAGTAGCAATTATCAAGTACATAGATGATAGCATCGTTTTCTCTAAGTTTTCGCCATCAATTCTAGTAACTGCAAAGGCAAGGTGAATATAATCACACACCTGGTCAACAATACCCACATAGTGACACAAATGCATGTAGCCCAGTTTTGTTACGAGTAGACCGATTCGAAAGATCGAAGATAATGCATACGTTATCGAGATTGATAGCAAATTCAAGACCACTTGTCTTTGGTAGTCGGTAACAAGAACCATTCTTGGAAGTATTAACGATGAATACAGCTCGAGAAGCCTTTCTGAGTAGCGAGTCACGTTGTTTGGGAAATACCGTGTGCAAAATATCCTCAAAGCCGTTTCTACATTGATACAGTTTTACTTCTGGTCAGAATATACACCAACACGGAATTCCTTCTCAATTTATACATTTTTGGTGCACATTTCGCCCTAGAAATAGATTCCATAGCTGATGGGACGAATAGTTAATCTAACCACGGATCTTTAAATACTCGACTTCTTACTCACTATGAGACACACAAAAGACAAAAAAATTCAAACAATGCGAGCCCAAAATCACCTTCATTTAATTTTGTAAAACAGTCACGTCCGTGCTAGGTACTGAATATCCATCGCTGAGCTACAGAGTTGCTATTTTTAGATGTAGTGAAATGCCTTAGTGATACACCTTACAGTTTAAGCTGTTTTGTAGAAAAGCCAGATGTGTAATCGAATTTACTATGCTATATATGAATCACCTATGAACGATAATCTGATATCTGCATGTTAACCAGCGGTTTTGAAACGCTCTAGTTGTTCCCAGGATCCAGAGTCACGGTACTCTGAATTGTTCTACGCTCCTCTTTTTGAAAGATCCCAAATTGATACTTTCCAAGCTTTTCATCATAGTACTTACCAGAAGAGAAAGCAGTTATCTCCCTGTTAACTAAAAGTTTTGTGCTGTCTTGATCAAGACTGCATGCAGCATGTTGCATTGTAGGTAAACTTGGAACCCCATTCCTTTTTTTCAAGTATCTATCGAGGAGATACAAAAGTACAGCTAGGGCAAGCATTGGTGGCACCAATGGTACGATGACATTTCCATCATACTTGTTGAGAGCTGAGAATCGTGCAGTACAGATATTCAATATACACGGGTATCTGTCTTTTATCTCATCGATTGTGGAATAAGTGGGTGGTAGCAAAATTGAGCTGTTGTCATGAGTTACATTGTAAGCCATATCGTACGTAGTTAAAACAGAGGTGTCTCTTTCTCTATGTCCAGCGTACCGATAATCAATCACATATTGAGTTATGGTTAAAATGGTGAAGAGGCCTCCCTCATCAACCATGAGGTATGTGCTGTTATAGTACTGAGTGCCGTTAGATAGTTGACCTCCAGTAAGTACTACAGTACCATTGATGCCTTGTAGTAAAGGATCAACATTAGAGGACACACAATGTATTGGGTACGACAGATTCAACAAGCTTATGCACTGATCCTTATCTGTGGCTAATGTGTAGTTCAAATCAGTCACAACAGTAAAGTTGGTTGTTGATATCGGGTCACCAATGCTGTTACAAGCATTTACAAACCAGTCGTATCTTTGATCGGTTGAATTGATCATCTTCGTGTGATTGTTATATGCTTTGGAATCACAAGTAACAACTTTCGACAGGGTCTCGGTGATGATCGTAGATGTGTACATGCCAAAAACTTTATCTTCATCTTGAAGAGCCGTAATTTTGGATATTGCCCAATTGATCTGATCACTGTTTCCCATAGTAATGTTTTCAGTAAAATACTCTCCATTAGCAGGACTAACGGTGATGTTACCGAAATATGGACTTCCAACAATGGATGAGTCACTGTCATCCTGATCTTGAATAGAAACGTGTGAGTTATACATGTATGCCTCCAAGCCCACTTGGTATGTTTGATATTGCCAGCCGAGATAATTAAGAAAGTCTTCAGTAGTTATAGCCCATGTATATAGTGAAGAATACTGCGCACTGCTTGCGTTTTGACTCAAACTGAGTAAACAGTCAGCCAACAACCCGATATCCCTGTTGACACAGTTCTTGATATATGAAGGTTGGGTTTCTAAGCTAGAGATAGAAGACCTGTCATTATACTCGTCCTGCCGCACATCGTATTTATCTTGTGCAAAGTTATCTGGATAGTAAAATGTAGTGAATTCTCCGGTGGGAATTGTAGTGAGAGGTGCGTTATGAGCAAGAATGGCAGAGAGAAAGGGTATAATTGTGATAGCAGCAGTTAGAAGGACCAATAAGAAACACGATACTACAGCATGTGACTCATTTTTGGGGTTGATTTTTGTCAACCTATACGCTAATTTGATATAGTCGCCCACTTGACTTAAGACACCCACATAGTGGCATAGATGCATATATCCCAGCTTTGTTGCAACTAACGCTACTTGAACAACAAATGTACCAATGTAGGTAAAGATTATCGACAACAAATTCAAAACAACTTGTCTTTGAATATCAGTGAGTAAGATCATGATGGATTCGGAAGAAGATGTGGGGAAAAAATCATATAATTTCCTGTAACGAAGCAATTGTATCAAGGATTTTGCCTACCCTAAGTAACAGCGCAGACGCTCAAGTTCCAAGCTTGAATTGATGCGGTTGCTTTTTGCGTATGAGTCGATGATGTATGGTAGCAATTCCGAGTGAATGGGGGTAATGGAAGCTTCATCAATTTATTGTTTTGACCTCCAATGAGTCTAGAGGTCGACTCAGGTGCACACGGTCCTCACATCAAGAAAGACATGTTGTACTTTATATAAAGAATTGGGAAATACTCTGATTCAAGAAATAGCGATACTCTGACTTGGAAAATATCAATTAAAAAATCTTCTATTTTCAGAGCATAGTAGATTGGTGACCTATTCATGGATCTTTTGATTCTCACAAAGTTTGCAGAATGTTGTTAAAGAGTGGAAACTTCACTCACTCAAATCCTGCAAAGCGATAAATGGAATGATCTAGATACAAACACTCTTTCAACGAATCTTCCCCATAGACACAATCAATTATCACGCTATGGAGCTCTTCTGAATTTTGCTGCTCATAACGAGTAGTAACAAAAAGCTACAAGCCATGCACCATTTCTGGTTTTGAAGATTGCAAAGTGCAGCAGCCAGACCCATTCATATACATGTATGTTTCAGCCAAATATGTTTTGATGAGAGAGAGAAAAAGTGTCGGCACTTTGTTTTTATGTTATTGAGTAAAATTAGTAGTCTTTGACGTTGGAGTCGGCATATAAAAAGACGAAGATAAAATACTGGATACGACAAACTCAGACGAGTATTACCCTCCAACTTTTCAGGTATAGATAACACCTGTATCAAGATAGCAGTAGCTGCACGATAACATTGTATTCGCTGACATGTTGTCAACGACGTTCAAAAGAAAAGGGCTAGTTCATAATTTACTGATTAGCGCATGATCACAAATTGATTCTGACTCTTCATTCATAGCTTTTCAGACTTTATGATAGTCGGCCAACAGTTCAAGCCCCCTGCTTCAAATCAACTTTGACTGCTTCATGACTGGTCAAACTATCATGCACACTCTCCTCGTAACCATGGTGTAGACCTCTTTAGTTGTCAAATCAGAAATCAAATGTACTCAATCGGCTCTGGAAGTGAGCGACTAGTAGTTGCCAGACGTGGTGCTTGCGATTTGAATTCCTACTTGAGTGGATTGATTTTCCCATTCTCGTGATATGTTGTTGCTTTCAATCAATTTTTGGTCACTCTACAGGCAGAGAAAAAAGACCTTATGTGAGGTATGACCTTGTTTGTCGCCTGCACTCAACCAGGATACTGAAGAACTTAACGGTCACTCAATTTCTCAGTTGTCAGATGTGAGTTTCCCTCGAGATTTATCACTACCATCAGGTGTGCGTTTCCACAGACTTGAAGCGTGTTCGCTTGATGTAGCCATAGCTGTCCTACTTTCTATAGTTTATTATTTTTTTGCTTATTAGATCTGTTCAAAAGCTCATGATGAGCTGCTAGTTACCTAGACCCGAGGCACATATAGCTCATGAGATTCAATACTTTGTCAATGGTATAGTATCTGTACGGTACTAGTATCTGACGACAGTCTCACACCATCAACCATCATAGTTGAGGGCGAGTGGTGTAGTGGTTATCATTAGTGCCTTCCAAGCACTGGACCCGGGTTCGATTCTCGGCTCGCTCATTTTTTTGCCATTGCAACCTTTCTGTACACCAGGAAGGCGGGAGGATTTTTGTGTCTGAACTAGGAATTAGACAGGTGCAAATTGTTTATTTTTCAAGTTTTGTGGCACTTACTTTACTTTTTGTGGTTCATTAATTTTTTCATTGCATGTCAACGCCAACATATTATTATCCTTATCAATCCTGTTTATCAACCCTACAGAAACTAAACATCTCCTTGCCTTACGAAATTACTTTCAAATTCGTTAGAAATGCGATGAGAAAAGTTACCGATCAGTATTGAAAAGGCTGACCTATCGTTCATAGTTCCAAGTTCAGCATGCCCGAAGCTAGTAAAAAAAAAAGAATAAAGCTCAATACTAGTTTACTCTCGTTACCCAACGAAGTGATCGAGTTGATTTTTATGAGAGTGTCCAGAACTGATGTGATAAACGTTTCGTGTGTCTCAAGGCTGTTTCGCGAAAGGCTCTGTTATTTTGTATTCAGGGATCTCGTTATCAGCTGGAGAAATCTCTCAAAGTTCATTCAGGTATTTCGGTACAGTCAAGATCAAAGCGTGGAAGAGAATACTGCACAAAAAGATTTTGAAGTAGGAGTAAATCCAGAGATACTAGCAAGAATAGTTGAAAGTATCAGCATAGAGGATGGTGATAGCAAGCTCGAATGGCATTCATCTAAAGAGGTTGATTTGTTGGTGAGGAAATTCATCAACTTACGCACCATCAAAATGAGCTTATCGGGAACGTCCTTTTGTCTAAAGAACTTTGAACTTAAGCCACATATCCACGCTTTATATCTTTCGACTCAAGCGGAGGGGTCCTTGTTTGATTTGCAGCATCTAACGAAGGTAGAGTCAATTAATCGTCTCCAATTAGAGGGCTTTAAGCTATCTAAGCTTCATAGCAATGGCTTCACTGATTCAAAGATAGCAAAGAAGCCCGTAATTCAAGAGGTGTATCTAGTGAACTGCTCTTGGATGTATCCCTTTCAATTGTGCGAGTTATCGTCATTCAAAAAGAGCCATGATATCATCAAGGCAGATAACAACGACGCATTGCGTTCCATTGGTGTGAGGTACTCCAACAACAATCTGTTTATGCTAAGAGAACGGTTCAAGGACTTTATATCCCATCCTATGGTGTCTGAAAACATGAAGCTTTTGACGTTGGATTTCAGAGACAATAATGATATCATCAGATATGCCAACGTCGAGAGTTCTTTGAATGTTTCAGAGCTCAAACAGATTAGAGAGTTGAAGCTATATGGGCTGGTTTTTAATAACAGCGACTTCATATCCAAATTGACGGCTGACAACGACAATCTTGAATTTTTGGAGCTTTACTTCGAGGGCAGGGATGAGGTTATCAAGGAAGAAAAGCGAAAAGTCGTGCACCTATTGAACCAATTCAGAAAACAGCATATGGCCTACTTTCGGTACATAATTCACTCAGAGAGTCAGTAACCGTGCAGTAGCCACTTTCAATAAATGCCGGTTTTCTTTTGCCTTAGTGTTTGCCAAGTTTCGTGCCTTGAAAAATGCATTTTCTTTCTGACAACGATATGACTTGACCCAGAAGGCTTGTTACATAAAGTTTTTCCTGGTTCATTCAATCCTGAAATCATTTTCTAAAGTAGGGGTAGCATGTGAAGTTATGCTTTTCAATTGGTTTAGATTTCTCATTTGTAAATTGTATACTACTCACTCTTTTTGTCTAATCTTTATGTCCTGTCGAGTTGTAGGTCACATTTTTGTGGATTTTTGGATATTTTTGCTCGAATATTCTTCCGCTGACAAACATAACTTTATCGCATAATCAAATGAGCACTTTCGCACTGAAGTTACCAAGGAAGCGTTCGAAGGCTGCGCAAAAAAACTTTGCGAGTTGAATATCCATCCTTGCAGGTTTTGAAATCTGCAATTTTAGTCAGTTACACTGGGCTTTTTTTGATATTGTGGTCTGGTATGAAAAAAACCAAAAGTTGCGCGTATCACCTCTAGAATATATTTTGAGGATGCTTTACAAATTTCTCGCGATGAATCTTCTCTGGATGGGAATGAAACGGACTTGTATAACGAGCTGAAAATGTTTAAAAGTCCAGTATCTACTTTTGGACTTAACCTCAAAAGAATCGGGCTTAAGTTAGGGCGGAATGTTGTCTTTCTGATGCTGGTAGTTGGTTGAGATTAAATCTAAGCGAGAATGTATTACGCGGAAATGTATGGCCACAAAGTAGTCAATACTAACTCTGGAATCTTCCCCGACATCTGAATAACAAAGCCAGCCTATCTACAATTGGATTCAGAGATGTTTACAAGGCTACACGGTGTCAACACTGTTTGAGCACTTATCCGCCATATGCGCTAAATTTTTGGCGTTGAGTATGCCATGAGGCCTACGCCTTACAATGCGAGTTGCGTCAACACGGGGACTTGTCACCTAATACGCACCATCTATTTGTATCTCTCTAGAAAATCCATGCTTTCAGTACATTTGTACGTTATTAAATCGAAATGTATTGTGCTGAAAGATACGCAAGGCTACTAATGCACTTCGTCGCCCTTTACAAAACATGAACACGGACCATACATGAGTAGACTCGAGAACACACAAACATTACCATTGCCTTCTTGTTCATTTGGTAGTCTAGGAAGATTTCTGTTTCATTACTTATCTTGTGAGCACTTCAGGTCTACTGTTCAATTGTATAACAATTTTAAAAGGCATTACAAGGCTTATATTCCGGGTACAATATCCACCTAACAAGATCAAAAGCCCAGAAAAGGCAAAAAAATGCAAAAATAAGCCTTCGTGCTTAGTTTTCACCCACAAAAGAGCATGTCTCGTAAAAGCCATCGAGCAAGTCTTTTTTTCCAAGTATTTAGAAAAGAACGTAAAGAAGAGTAAAAGGTCAAACAAGTCAAGGTGTATCATTACAGAAGAGCCCGTATTATTGCGTGGTCAAGAATCCCTTACAATCATATTTATAGTATGATTTCTCGGCTGTATCGCTTACAAATATAATGGGTTAATAAAGGAAAAAATGCAAAAGCCAAAGCCAGCGAAATATTGAACATCGTAAGCCTTGTTAGCCCCAAAGTAATAGCTGAAAAAATTTATCTTGGGGAACAAAGTGTCCGTTAAGGTATTTATGAAAGCCTCATCTCCAAAGCACTCTTCGGATATCCAGTCAGTTCTGGCCAAGCTTTGGCGTGTGAGCCTCCTTTTTGAGCAAATATGGGTTCACCCTCAGTTGCTGGGCTTCAAAGCCACCTTCGGGCTGATCCATTCAGGGCTTAGAGGCAGTATTTATTTTCCTCTGCTTTAAAATGGGCTGGGATTATTTTGTTTTAGAGACACCGGGGAGATCTAAATGAGAAAAATACAAAATAATAAACTAGTATAATAGGAGGACATTTTAGCCTTGTCCGGTATAATTTGGTGATTCTTTGTATGTTGTGTTTGTAGTCTCCGTGAATCCTTTTGTACCAAAACCCTTCCCACGATACCAGGACATTATTATACCATCCGGTTCTCTTTCTCTGTTTTCACTCTTCCTTTGATTAGAGTGCATACTGGGATACAGGATGACGGAAGAAAAATACAATAGAAATCCTGTAGAGATGAAGCCAAATTGGGACGAGGAAGAGCTTCACTGTCCATCGTTATTCTTGAAAGGGCAGCCACAGTTCAGGCTTTTCAAAAGACTCCTTATAGCAGGATCGGTTCTCAACGCATTGCTTTTCAGTTTGCTCGTGTTCAGTCTTCATAAAGATGAATATCCAGTTTCTAGCCAGATACAGAAGCTTTTGAGATATAGCAGCTTTTCTCAACATGACGATAAGATAACGTCCGACAGTCAAAAATATAAAGATACTTCTGAGAATTCATATGCGAAAAACGTCAAGTTTGACCACGCTCACTACTCGCTGATGAACTTCAGTAACTTTGACCAGTATTTGAGTCCTGTTCTTCCTGATAATGCCACTGCTATCTTCAACTCTATCAATGATATTTTGGATGGAGCAGGTGCAGATATAAGTCCAAACGGAGTTTCAATATTCACGGGGTACATTCCTGAAGGAACCTTGTTTTATCATGGTGGATCGCCAGGATTTCCAACATCTCCTGAATGGGTTGCCATGCATTGGGAGTACTCTTATGATTTTGGCTCACATTTTGATTTATTCCGAGAAGGGCAGCCTAGATTCAGAGGTCCTCCACCACCCCCACCTTCACACAAACCGCACAAACCGGGGAAAATACCAGATGACCAGAGGGATGACAAGATAGAACAGGAGCACGAAAAACCATGCCATAAAAAGGGAAATGATTTTGATCAGAGTATCGACCAAAATACTAACGAAAAGACTGATCAATTACGCGACGAGAACAAACATAAAGCACCTCATCAAAAGGGCGAACATTTCCCTCCACCAATAGACAAAGAGGGCGAACATCCTCCACCTCCTCCAGAAGGTGAAGAGCGTCCTCATCCACCACCCCACAGAAAGGGTGAAGATCCTTCACCACCCCACAGAAAAGGTAAACATCCTCCACCACCCCACAGAAAAGGTGAACATCCTCCACCTCCTCCAGAAGGTGAAGAGCATCCTCATCCGCCACCCCACAGAAAAGGTGAACATCCTCCACCTCCTCCAGAAGGTGAAGAGCATCCTCATCCACCACCCCATAGAAAAGGTGAACATCCTCCACCTCCCCACAGAAAGGGTGAACATCCTCCACCACCCCACAGAAAAGGTGAACATCCTCCACCTCCTCCAGAAGGTGAAGAGCATCCTCATCCACCACCCCACAGAAAAGGTGAACATCCTCCACCTCCCCACAGAAAGGGTGAACATCCTCCACCTCCTCCAGAAGGTGAAGAGCACCCTCATCCACCACCCCACAGAAAAGGAAAGAATTCTCCCTTACCACCCGACAGAACGGACGAAAACTCCCCACCTCACGAAGGCAAAGAACATCCTTGTCCTCCACCCCAAAAGAAGGGAAAATATCCAGCAGTGTACAAAGATATTGAAAACTCTCACCCACTACGTCAAGAAGGCGAAACAAATCCTCCTCCACCGCACTTAAAAGGAAACCATTTCCCACCACCACCACCACCACATGGAAAAGGAAAACACCAACTACATCCGGAAGGTGAAGAGCCTTCCTATAGAGGACATGGTAGACATCCACCGCCTAAAGGAAAGAATCCTAAAGATGAAAAACCCCACGGCCCTCCAATGCCAGGACCTGCTACTAAAGCTCATTTACTTACTTTCCAAGTCGTCAAACCATTGAATAAAGTGTTGATCCTCGAAGGAGCATCTGCAGCTAAAGCTACCACTGGCGAAATGGATACGCAAGAATTACTTGCCGGAACTAATTTTGATCAATTCTTTGGTAGAGGTGAGAGAGAAATTGCTGAATTGATATGTAAATGGGGTGATGAAAAGTTCGGAGGACTTGATGGAATTGTTAGACTAGAGGTTGGGTTTGAAGTTATAATATGTGATTTCCATAGTGACAAACTTAAGCTTGTGTCCAATTCCACTTTTGAGAGCGCAACAGAGAACATAGGGTTTCCGCCTCTTTTGCCTTATAATCAGCTGTTGCATGATGGCAGCGATGGGGATAATTGGCTTGCACAAAACAGAACGGAAGGATCTTTTGAGGATGGAGATGTCCCCGACGAAGAAAAAGAGGCAGATAAACGTCGTTACGATTTATTGAGAACCTTTGAAGTGGCTAAAGGATGGGAGAACTTTGTTAGACACTACGAGGAAGAAACTAGAATTAAAGTTGACTATAGAGGTTACATCACTGGATTGAATCGTTCCTATTTGAGCCTAGATCCATATGAAAGAAGATTGAAGAACTTCAGTAATACCACAAAAGAACAAATGGTTAGCGATCTTGAGACAATTCTAATCAATAGCAAAGATATCAATTTCTGGGATGGTAACGATTGGAAGAAATACACCCTGCATATTGTTAACAAGTTCTACCCAATGTTGTTTACATTGAGGGGAATTTATGAGCGTTACTTCAAGGATGAATCTACTTCCGATAGTTTTGAGCAGATTGCCAAGTCGCTTTCGTTGCTCACTAACAACTATTACAGAAGATTTCACGAGGTTACCATTCCCGATCTAGCTGAGAGGGAGAAGGAAGCGGTCAAACATGCCGTTGCTGAATACACATACCCTAAGAAAAGCTTGCAATCTCAATCTGATCTCCTCATTTGGTCATCTATCTCCAAAGTGGTTGAGATTATTTCCCAGGAACTCTTTGATCAGTTCAAACTCGCCAAAAATTTGGCAGATCATGAGTTTACACTCAATAGCGATAATAAGGTCTCTGTCGAGGAGTTAAAAAAGGACATTGAGACGCATTTTCTCAAGTTCAAGGCGTTGGTCAAGTTGTTAAACTGGTCCGTTGAGTATGGATGTGATGAGAAATGCCCACCTGATGCTGTTTGTTATATTCCAACCTGGGGTCCATCTCCTTTGGGTGGACTTAGTAGAGATAACGTTGGTAAAGTATTCTATCGCGGGAGATATAGAATCAAGAAGAAATGCCAATGCATAAACTTGGATACCCTTTTGAGCTACCATTCATGAATTGAATGGTCTTATAAAACTAGAATATTCTAGTTGAACTTTGCCCTTTTTTTATTTTCTATCGTCTACATCTAGGCGTACTTCGCAAATTCATCGCTGATGTTGTTGCAACTCTTCTCTATTCGATCTTGTACTTATGTGCTGCTTTTATTGTATTTCTGTTTCAATTTATACACGTGTTTACTTGGTTTCAATATGTTGTGTAGTTTGTGATCTTATCAACATTAGTCTGATTCGGGTACCTGGATTGCAATTCAATCTTGTTTTGACTATGATTTTGGAATTGCTGATTTTGTATTGGTCTACAGCAGTATATTCCCGGCAACTGAACTGTAATTTATTGTTTAGTACTAACGATTGAAAAGCCGTGTCACGTTAAAAACCGAGGGCAAGTTTGAGAAAATCATCGACGTGAACCCATTGGCAATATTGTCGGCTTTGCTGAACTTATCTGACTTGGAGAAAGCTATTGTATTGGTCAATGAAAGAGTCAAGGATATCATAACCAAACCAAAAGACAATATCAGGAGCTTTAGAAGAGCTAATAACCCAAACACACCCCAACAAACAGGATTCACATACAACAAAAGCCAAAAAACTTTAGAATCTATTGGATTGATGTAACGGTCTGGATTGGCACTTTCAAACACCCATGTAGTCTCACCGTTCTCACCAGTCTGATTCCACCATCTTAAGCCAACTAAAAGCCTCCCAGAAATATTCTTGACCACCCAAAAATCTATTGATGAGGACACAATGATTATTATGAACTGAAAGATATAGTTTTTGGAAAACAACAAGTTCCCAAAAACATAGAAAAGCAATGGAGCTATGTGGGACACCATATACAGAACCAATGCCACAGGATGTGACGACTGGTATAATTTCTGGAGTAATGAACTAGGCACGCCCGCCTGATTATTACCGCTACTGTTTGTTGACATGTTTCCGAGGGTTCTGTTGCTTTTCTTATTGGCTTTTCAAAGGGCAATCATCACTGTGTAGCATCATGATAATAGCTACAGGCAGCATTCTTAGATTCAATTTGTATTCAGCTGTTGCAGTTGAAAAAGAAAATCGTGTCAGATGACCTTGGCTAGCTCCGCCGAGGTGGTACTAGAGATACACATAGGGAACAGGGCTTAACACGAGTGTCTGTGATGTATAAATTAGCCGAACAATAATACATATTCAGATCATATTGCCCAGAAAGATACTCTACGAGTCATTTCCGGGCAGATTCCATGTGTTTGATTTGTCAGCGAAGCAATTTTCCCCAACAAATCTTGTAAGTATCTGACATCATGAGATAGGAGTGAGCTGCTGACATCGAGACATGAGTCGTTCCTTGCTAACGAGAGCAGTTGCTTTCTAAAAAGATGCAGCTCAAAAAGAGTATATGCCGAGAGCAATAATCCAAAAATATAGACTGTATAATTGATAACCGTCTCCCCACACAACCCGAGAATCACGGTATGATTGCGAGATGGTCTTCCACAGCTTGGATCTTGGAGAAAAAATTCAAAAGCATAGTTGGAAAAAAAAGATGAAAAAGGGATGGCACATTTTTTTTGCTTAGAAATTAATGAAATGAAAAAGCTATCGAAAGAATTCTCCACATTCTTGACTCTAAGAAGCTAATTACCAAGACGTTTACCGTTCAGCTAAGCAATTGACGTTGACAAATTTTTTATTACAGACAGCAAACAACAGACACTCATAATGGTTCGCTTTTCTCCTACTTTGACGTTGAATCATACCTGCTTGCGGATCAAAGATCCCAAAGTCAGTGTTGAGTTCTACCAAAGACACTTTGGAATGAGCTTGGTCAAAAAGTTCGAGGTGACTGAGAAAAAGTTCACGCTTTACATGTTGGCTTTTGACTATCCAAAAAACAAAGGATACAACAAAAACTGGGCCGAAAGAGAAGGTGTTCTTGAGTTGACTCATAATCATGGTTCGGAAAACGATGCAACATTCAAACTCAATAACGGGAATGTTGAACCACACAGAGGGTTCGGACATATCTGTTTCTCCGTTGACAACATTAGTGCAGCATGCGCAGCTTTGGAGTCTCAGGGGGTTCAATTCAAAAAGAAATTGACCGACGGAAGACAAAAAGACATTGCGTTCGTTCTTGATCCAGACGGATACTGGATTGAGCTCGTCACAAACAGGGCATTGCACGCGGTCGAGAATCAAACAGAATTATCCACTTACAAATTCAACCACACCATGATCAGAGTTAAAGATCCAAAGAAATCTTTAGACTTTTACCACAATGTTATAGGGTTGAAGACAATTGAAGTCAAGAAGTTTGAAAGTGCAAAGTTTACCTTGTATTTCTTAGGCTATGAAAATGACTCATTCAGCAAGGGCCAGGATCGCTCTAACAGACAAGGTCTTCTTGAATTGACTCATAACTGGGGTACCGAGGATGATCCAGACTTTTCTTATCACAATGGAAATGATGCTCCACAAGGATATGGCCATATCGGGCTTTCCGTGAAGGATGCGGCTGAATTTTGCGCTGACATTGAGAAGGACTATCCTGAGGTGGAGTGGGCCCTCAGATACAACAAGGGGTTCTTGAACGACATTGCTTTTTTGAAGGATCCCGACAACTACTGGATTGAGGTTTTGCCTTCTAGTCTTCTTAGCCATGACTGCAAGGCCTGCTCTGGGGAATTGAAGGAGAGCAAGTGAGACATTTGGCCTTGGACTAGTTTTTTACGGATGTGATCCGCTATCGTGTTAACCTTAGTATGTATGTGATTCACGATTGTTTTTTCTTTTGTGTGTGATTCACTGTTGTATTTACATTTGTATGCGATTCACTATCAATTTTACTTTTGTATGCGATTCATTTTCACTTTTGTATGTCTGTGATTCATGTTTGTGATTCACTTTCAAAGTAGTTGACTCATCACTTTGACTAAATTTAGTAATTCAGGTCAAGTAGCAATGGTAGCTGATACGAAGCAGAAAAATAAAGCCAGGTATTCTGATACTTTGATGTCAAATACATTTGAAAAGTTAAGTCAGGTATTTCGATAAACGACACTTAGAAAGGTTAAGTTAGGTATTCTGGTATTTCGATAAAATTGCGTCTATATTTGCTGTAGTCATGAGTTGATTCAGCCGTTTGCAAGAATATATCCAAGTCTGCCTGCTACAGTACTGGTCAGCTTCATACAAAAAATACGTTTAAGGAAACCAGTCAGCTTCACTCATTCATCCGGCGGCCAACGCTAAAAATAGTTAGCCCAACCGGTCAATACTATCGCATACAATGGTTGCTAATGTTTTATGTTATTAATCAAATCGAGATATATGAAAATAAAAAGCCCGATTAATTAGCTGAACATCGATCGAATTGAAGACTCACTCAAACCGCAATTTCAATTACAGGACCCACTCATTTAGTTGACTCAAACGGTACATCGCTTCATCCAAAAGACCCGCTTAACTTGCTAATTGATCCAGTTCACGTGCCTCGGACTTTTTCATGCGTCGAAAACTCTCCGGATTTTGTACCCACCTGCTATCTCCGTCATCGGAAATGCATGCAAAACTGTTGATGGAACCTTCCTACCCTTTAAAAGAGTCACAGCCAGAGACAAAAAACCGGCTTGACACCCAAAAGATAAGCTAATCCAGAACAGCATCGCATGGAGTGCATCATGCCAAGGGTTAACCCCGTTTGTTGCACATCCCCGGCGGACGATAGATATCCTGGTTGTCCGCACCGTCTGCTGCTAGCAGAGCTGAGGGCCACGAAAAAAAAATTCCCTTAGTGTGCCCGGCGCTTTTGTGGCCCCACCATGCTACTTACACAACGTTCTGAGATTTATTAGCTGTAAGACAACAATGCGACATGCAAGAAAGGAAAGAAAGTTTAAAATTTTTAACTCATGAAAATCCGTTCTCCGGGATGTTCCGTATGATTCATCGCTAGATGAGTTAATCACAGCAAGCTCATATATAAACCAAGCAAAGTAAGGCCATTTTGAAGCGGATTCAGCAGAAGTTTGGCCTGCAATGTCGAAAACCTCAACAAAGACGAAATTTCATTAGTCAGAAACTCCCATTCCATAGCCAAACAGCATCTCGTGCTCTGTCTTTATATTTAAAGACTATCAAACATGTTTGAATCATTCACCAAATTACCAGTAGAAGTGCAGTTGAAAATTATTGCGTTTTGCGATGTGAAAACATCCGTGCAGTTGCTCAAGACAAGCAGGGCTCTTCGCATTTTAGCCTACAGCCAACTATACTTGCGGTTGAAACAGCATCAGTTGATCGATGCCGAGGAAAACAGCCTCTTATTGAGCGTGTTCACCGCCAACAACAAACGCTCGTGCAAGGATAAATACTACTACAACTTGAAAGTCGCAGACTTCAATGAACTGTGCTTTGATCTCAGACTTGTGCTTAAAGACCTCATTCTTACCAAAGATTTGTTGAATCAAACCGAGTCTGAGAAAAACGGGCCTGTGGAAAATATTGACGGACTTTTGAGTGCAGCGGAAGCGGCAACAGCTGAGGCAAAGGCCGCAGACAGCAAAAAGTTCCAGCTTTTGATCAACGAGGACCTCAGCAGATTCAAGGTATCGCTTGCATTGGTGGCCCAAGACCGTGCCACCAACCACCGCTCCAAATTAATTGATTGTGACATCAGGGTGCCTAAATCCACATGCGATGAGCTGATATCTTTGAAAGCCAAGGGGTTCTCCAGTGTCAACTACAGACTCAAAAATCTTGGAGTTGAGCCTCCAACCTTTGCATACGACTACGATGTTTTTGAAAATTTCGAGTTTGGCATCAACGAGGTGCACATCAACGGATTACAGGTGTTGCAGTGTCTTGAAGACGCTGGCATGTAGTTGCGTTTGCAGACAATTGTCATTAGATTTTCAAAAACTCTGGCAGTCATTGCCATTAATTTCTTGGAGGACGCCGTGGCGTCCATTGCATCTTCATTACAGTTTTACCATTGCTTTTATTTTTGTTGGTTCAGTCTTGTGGTACATAGTGCTTAGTATGCGCTCTTAATAGTTTAATATTCAATATTCGGTTTTTATTTGAATGTAAGTTGGCCTTTATTGAGGACATCATACAAGGGGCTATGGGATATATTGGCGGAGCGTCTGGCACAAATATTGAGGAAGCGTCTGGGATAAACATTGGCGGAGCGTCTGGGATAAACATTGGCGGAGCGTCTGGCATATACATTAACTGCTATATAGCCTATGCTATATAACCGCCATACCTACAATGAAGCATGGACGTAGCATTAAACAAAAAGCTCTGGAAACTTGTGAGCGTACTTGACCAAAGCAATAGCTGCACTTTCATCTAAACCTCAATGTTAGTATATTGCCATATTCCTGCAACAAGTGAGCCAAACTTACTTATTTTGCTGCCCAATGAGATGCAGTCCAACACCCTAATGGACAAGTCGTCGCCGACCTTACCGGTGATCTCGTAGTACTCGTGCTCCGTCATCTCGATGTTTGGAGGCAACAGTATTTTCATGTTGCCATTGCTGTTGAAGGTCACGGTCAAGCCGTGCACGACCTGCGCCTTTCCAATGACTCTGACGATCTTGCCGAGATTGTCCTGCAAAAGGGTTGCATCCACTCTGATAGCTGAGTCTGACATTGTTGTTGATGGAGAGTAAGCGAGAAGAGCCTATGGAGAGGAGTAAGCGAGAAGAGCCTGACGCGATGGAACGTTGAATTGAAGGGAGAGAAAAAAAGCGAAAAAGTCGCGTCGGCCACACACTGCCAAAGTGGCGCCAAAGTGGCGCCAATGTGCACCGCCACAGGCCGCGTTACCCTCCCTCGCCGTCTCGCAATTTTCAGCCAAATCTTGCGTTCAATCTCTAAAAGAAAACAGTGCACACACAGAACACAGCGAAGAAGGCAACGCCCAGTGACACCAACAATGGCGAAAGGGTCTAGCAAAGCGATCGACGAGCACGAGATTCTCTCGTCGCTCAACCCACTCAAGGGCTCGAGCATCGATGCGTCCAACATCGGGCTGATCATCTCGGACAACTTCGGGGTGGACGTGAAGCTCGACACCCAGGACTTCACGACGGAGCATGCGGAGGACGCGGTGGACTTTGAGGACATCGAGCTCAGCGACGAGGAGCCCCCGGCGAAGCCGGCGGCCAAAAAGAAGACCAAGACGATCGTGGTGAGGCGCAAAAAGGCGGCGCGGCGCAAGAGGCGCGCGGTGAGCGAGGCGGGCGAGGAGCGGCGGGCACGCAAGCTTGCGCGGGCGAACCGTGCGGCGGCCAAGGCGCAGCGGCGGCAGGAGCGGCGCGAGCTGCGGTTGCTTAAGTACTACTATCCGTTGTTCCGGCGGCACGCGCACTTGAAGATGCACTCGATTTTCCAGCCCAAGCCGTTCTACTACGGGTACCGGGCGTTCACAAACGTGCTCCAGCAGCACGAGACGCTTGTGCAGCAGGGCATGCCGGGCGTTAAGCCGTTAATTCCGAGCAAGATGTCGTTTGAGGTGGATCTCGACCAGCGGAAGTTATTCAACAGGCTGTCTAAGACGCGCACGACGTTTGCGGAGCGCGCGAACGCGGCAGCGGTGGAGCAGGTGAGCCAGCGGATCGAGCATCTTGATGAGGTTGCGCTTTTTCGGGCGCCTGTGAGTGGGGGTGATGAGTATGATATATATGGAGAGCGGGACTTGATATTGTCAGCGGCGGACTGGGACGATGAAGTTGTTTTGGGCGGGCCAGATGGGCTGGGCGAAGCCCAGGGCTGGCCAAATGGCCTGGGCGAAGCCCATAACGGGCTGGGCGAAGCCCTGAACGGGCCAGGGGGTCCATGGAAAGTCCTAGGCGGCCCAGGTGGCCCAGGGGGCCCACAGAAAGTCCTAGGCGCCCTAGAGGCCCCACGGAAAGTCCTGGGCGCCCCAGAGGCCCCACGGAAAGTCCTGGGCTCTCCAGAAATCCCCCCGGCCTCCCTGGCCCCCCTGAAGAACCGCTTTGGCTCCCTTGGCTCCCTTGGCTCCCTCGACGACTTCTGCGTCGACGACGCCCACATCGAGCGCATTTTAGACGGCACAATCTCCCCCGCAGACACCCGCCTCGCCCTCGACATGAACGACCCGCATCTCTTGTTTTCCGACGTCACCCGCCCAGGATCCACCAAGGGCCCCGCAAAAGGCTTCCCCCTTGGCCCTGGCCCTGGCCCTGGCCCCACAAAAGGCCCTGGCTCCGCCAAGGGCCCCGGCCCTGGCCAAGGCCCCGGCTCCCTCTTGCTGCGCTTCAACGTCCTGAACGACGCCCATTACCACCAATTGAAGGAAAACTACCACACAAAGATCCGCGCAACCATCGGCGACTTGGCAATCGACCACGCAACGCCCTCGGTCCGCTTGCAGTCGCCATACTACAAGGTGCGCCTCACAAAGCAGCAGACGCGCTTCTCGCACCGCCCGAAGTTCATTGTGCGCTCCAACACCGTCATGGTGTTTTCCAAGCCCAAGCCGCGCAAACGCAAGCGCGACCGCGGAAAGGACGCCCGCGAGGTGTTCCGCAGCACCGCAGACCTCACCTTGGGCGACTCGGCGCCGTTCTACCTCCTCGAGTACTCGGAGGAGCGCCCGCTTGTGTTGTCCAACTTCGGCATGGGCAGCAAGATCATCAACTACTACCGCAAGAAGAACGACGCAGACCTCTACCGGCCCAAGGGCCTTGTGGGCGAGACCCACGTGCTTGGCGTGCAGGACCGGCTGCCGTTCTGGAACTTTGGGTTTGTGGAAAAGGGCAAGATTGTCGCTGCGTTGTACAACCAGATGGTGCGGGCGCCGGTGTTCCGCCACGAGGGCCGCGGCAACGACTTTCTCCTTGTGAAGAGCTCCGGCGGGGCGCGCAGCAGCACGCGCTACTTTCTCCGCAGCATCCCCGCGGTGTTCACCGTCGGGCAGCTTTTCCCGGTGGTGGAGGTGCCCGGGCCGCATTCGCGCAAGGTGACAACAATCAGCAAAAACCGCTTGAAGATGATCGTCTACCGGGTGCTCAACCAGAGCAAGCAGCACCGCTTGATCGTCAAGGACATCCTGGCGCACTTTCCGGACCAGAACGACATGCAGAACCGCCAGCGGTTGAAGGAGTTCATGGTGTACCAGCGCTCCGGCGCAGACCAGGGCTTCTGGAAGATCAAGCCCGGCGAGAAGCTCCCTGCGGAGGAGGAGATCAAGGCGATGATCTCCCCCGAGGACTTGTGCCTTTTGGAGAGCATGCAGGTTGCCCAGCAGCACCTCGAGGACTACGCGGTGTACAGCTACGACAGCATCGACTTGGAGCGCTTCAGAGGCTTTGTCGCGCAGTTCAACCAGCGCGGGGCCTCCGGCGGCTCCAGCGGCTCCAGCGCAGCCTCTGCGCCCGACGAGGAGAACATCGAGCTCCAGTTGGCGCCCTGGAACACCACAAAGAACTTCATCCACGCAACCCAGGGCAAGGCAATGCTCCAGATCCACGGGGAGGGCGAGCCCACGG